>RJWM01042130.1:0-14599 GCA_004363535.1 Dasyprocta punctata | reverse complement strand
ACAGGGTCGGAAACCGAGGGACCAGACACAGGCCCGGGGACACACGCCTGAGACGGTGCCAACCCACACGGCGGCACAGAACCGTCACGCAGGATCTGGTCCCAGTGCAGGGCCACCGGGTGTTTCTGTGACAGATGACAAAGCGTATGCTAAAAGAGTTGGCAAGGGAATGGTTGAATCCTGTGATTCATTTCAAAATACACATTGTCTGCAGGTTTTTTCATGAATACATGCATTCAGCAACTCCCAAACAGAGGTTCTTTCTAAATGCGGGGGCCTACAATTAGTCCTTTATGCCCATGAGATATTCAGCTATTTTTGAATGACTGCAATAAATAATAAGATAAAATTTTGACTTCATTATGCATTTCTTTTTTTTTTTTTTTTTTTTGTTGTTGTTTTTTGCGGCACCAGGGAGTGAACTCACAGCCTCACACCTGCCAGACAGGCGCTTAAGCCACTGAGCCAAGCTCCCAGCCCTCTCATTATGCATTTCTGAATACAGGAACTAGGTTTAAATTTGGGATGAATGTGTCAGTTTTGTTAGAGAATTAGAAATCAGTCCCAAGACCTACATTCCTATAATTAACTTACATTAAAATAATTAGAGTGACATCAAACTCTGATAAAATAGAATCTGGAACACAAATGTTTATTAGAATAAAAATACACATACAGTATCCAACATTAAAATTTTTTTCACATCATGTGTTCCCTCTATTAGTATTTTCATATGCTTTTAAAGTCTATGCTTTAAATAATTTGCACATCTGTAAACAAATCTGAGATTACCAAAGATGCAATGTATCTATTAGATATTGAACATAAAAGCTTAGGAATAGGAACTGACAGTTACATTCTATCACACTAAACATTTCTGTAAATTTGTGGAAAGAGAGGAACAGATTAAAATAGTTCTCTTGAAATGAGGTAAGTTGTATGACACGGGTTTTAGTAGCACATTTCACCAACGCTGAGAAGAAAATATCAGAAACATTCATGAAAAATTCATGTCAATGTTTGCATCATTTAGCTTATTTAAAAAAAAAACTACTCAACTTCTTTATTAAAAAAAGAGAATTATCTGGTTCAACTTAGGATCTGTGTAAATTCTAAGTCTTCCTCTCGTTTAGAAAAAAGAAGTGGTACAAATGCTTACAAGCCTACTAAAAAGGAAAAACAAAAATGAAGATTAGAACCAATATTTCAAGCTGCCTTGTGGAAAGAAAAGTAAAAAGCAGAGGTAGATGGTTAAACATTAGTCATACAGGCCAAGTTACTCAGTGACTAATTTTTGTCTTGGGACATATCCACCACGGTTTGAGCTGGAAGCCAAAGAGTAAATAAACTTTAGGAGAAGCAAGTGATACAGAGCAGAAGTTATTTTCCTTATGTCAGAGAAAAGTAAGAAAAGTAAACCAGGCTTAAGACCCCTGCTAAGGATATGATTGTTCAAAGCACTACAGGTCACGCACTGGGGGAAGCAGGAGGAGGGACCAGCCCTGGGCCCAGCCCCGGCGGGGCGGGTCGGTCAGTCGAAGTAAGACTGCAGCGTGCCCCGGCGGCGGATGTCACAGGTCCAGCAGTGGAAGCCTCCTCCCAGGGAGTTGGCATGACGGATGCTGACCTTGATGGTGCTGATGCCTGCAGGGGAAGAGGAGGCCGAGGTCAGGCAGCTGGACCGACACAGAGCTGCCCCCGCACCACGACGGAAGCCTGAAGGGGCCGAGGAACCCTGCTTCGGATCCTCCCAGCAAGCCCAACCCAGGATGGTCTTTTCTCTTTTTTCTTTTCATCAGTTGTACTGTATCTCATCTATTTCAGTGCTAATGGAAAACCTCCTCCAAAAAGCCAGCAGAGACCCTGAAGTTTCGTTCTATTGACTATTCACAAGTCAATCGATGAGCAGATATCCCTGACAAATGTACACAAGTGGCTACTCATAAGCCAGGTGTGGTGGTGCGTGCCTGTAATCCTAGTACTTGGGAAGCTGAGGCAGGAGGATCACTGGGAGTTTGAGACCAGTCAGGACTACATAGTGAATTCAAGGCCAGCCTGAACTGCATAGTGAAATCCTGTCTTGAAGAAAAAAAACAAACAAACAAACAAAAAAAAGACTACTCATAAAGTTTCAGGGCCTTTTAGAATTCTACTTCACCTTCTCTGACTGTTTCTCATTTCACCATGGTGCTCTGGTAGAAAAGTCCACTTTACATAGCCACGCACCAGTAAGGAGAAGGGGTCTGACGCAGATGAACTCCGCCAGGCACGTGAAGGAAGTGACGGCCCAGGGCGCACATCGGAGTCCGTGGGCTGTGTGGCTACGCAGGTACCAAGCCTGGCCCGACTGCTAGTGCAAGCCGGTACCGTCTGTAGTGACAAGACGACCACGTCTACTTAACCAAGGGTATTTAGAATTGTTGTGCTAGACACAGTGGGATTTTTTTAAAGGCAGTTTATCCTCCTCCCATTATTCTGAGCAGACACAGGAGCCACAGACCCACTACCAGGTCCCCTGGTGAGTCGGGGAGAAGAGGCCTGAGTCTGTACAGAGCTCTGCAGAACGAGCGAGGACAGGACCAGGACACGGGGAGACTGGGTGTGGGAGGACAGGAGTTTTGTTTGTTTGTTAGTTTTTGAGACAGGGTCTCACTGTGTAGCTCAAGCTGGCCTTCAGTTCACTACATAGCCCAGGCTGGCCTTGAATTCACAGTCATCCTCCTGCCTCAGCCTCCCGAGAAGTAGGATGACAGGTTTGCACCAGCACACCCAGCTGGAGTGGCATTTTATGTATTTATTTATTTTTTATTTTTTTGTGGTACCGGGGATTGAACTCACAACCTCGCACCTGCCAGACAGGTGCTTAAGCCACTGAGCCAAACTCCTGGCCCTAGTTTTTTGAGACAGGGCCACACTATGTAGCTCAGGCCGGCCTTGCACTCATGTTGTAGCCCAAGCCGGCCTCGAACTTACCATGCTCCTCCTGCTTCAGCCTCCTAGTGCTGGGATTAAAGGCGTGCGCCACCAGGCCCAGCTTGGGGTTTTAAACACAATCGCGTGTTTCCTGCCAGAATGACCTGCCTGTCCTGTCCTGGGGGCCACAGCCATGCTCATCCTGAATCAGGGGACTTAGGGGCTTGGTGCGTTTGCTCTACCAAGTTTCCTGTATCTGCACAGACTTGGATTACTAAAAGTAAAATTACAAGCCAGCTATTTGGTAATGTATACTATTTTACATTAAAAAACAATAAAGTCTTAATAGATAAGTAAGCTGAACTCAAAAAATTTTGTCATTTAATGAAAGCCTGAAGAAAAAAAACTATGAGATAGCATTAGGGATCAAATCATTAGTTTCTATTCCATCTAAAACTGATAGACCAGGCTAGGGATGTGGCTGGGTGGTGGAGCTCTTGCCTTGTGTGAATGAAGCCCTGGGTTCGATTCCCCAGCACCACAAAAAAAAAAAATGCATATATAATCAAAGCAGACAAATAAGTCTGTTCTTAGGAAATAGCTATTATAACCCATAGGAATAGCAATTGTAACCCACTGGCTTTTAGACCCTTATACTGATAAAGTTTGGTATTTGGGCCAGGGATCTAGCTCAGTGGTACTACGCCAATTGAGTTCAATTCCTGGCACCAAAAAATAAATAAATAAATACATCTGATTGGCCGATCTTTTTAAACTGATACCGCATTAAGGACGTGTTTAGAGGGGAAAAATACTTTCTTCTGAGTTGCAAACCTGAAATAGACAGTTTTTAAAAATGACTCAACATCAGCAAACACACTGCTTGGCTATTATTAATCGACACTCGGGCTACGTCAGGTATGTCGAGAGAGATACTCTCACATAGCAGCTTCTATGAAAATCCGTTCCCTTCAGCATTTTTCTCAAAAGTATTAAGAATGGAGTGCCTCTGGAAGGAACAGAAATTGACCAAGGTAAACCACTCATCAAAGGTGCATGCTATTTCTTTAGTTCCTCTAGTCAAGTGTCCTTCCCACGGGCCGACACGCTGCTGGACTCGTACGCACCCAGCTTCTCAAACATCTTTTGAGTCGGGACTTCGTTGGCGTCCACCATGACACGTTTCTCATCCAGCATCAGGACGTTCATGGAAAGCCATTTGGACGACATCCAGAGCGGGTGATCTGTAAGACACCAACAGCTGCTAAATGCGTCTGCTGTCCTTTCTCCTTAAACCGGGGATTTACCAGGAAGGATGCGAACCCAACAGCCCAAGCTTTTGGTAGTTCGCTTTCCAGAAACAACACAGCTAGAAACGCCACGAATCAATCCATGCTCGTCACACCTGGGGGTGTCGCCCTGTTTTCTTTATAAAGTCACACCTTGCTTTTCGCCAGGCGGTTTTACTGTCGTCTCGCTTTCACTTTCTATGGGAGGAAAAGTGCCAGGCGTGTTCTAGAAGTCACAGGCACCACTTCCCCTTACTGGGGAGACATTTTTGCTGGCTGGGTAAGATCTGGGCTGCTCTCTGTCGGTGAGAGATCCGTGGTCACTGAAGCAAGCATTACAAGCTGTAAGGATTGAAGAGTAAACCTACCGTCCGGGATGGTCGGGGCTGGAGGAGTAACGATGGTCCAACCAGCTTTCTTGAAAAGATCAATCTGCAAGACAAAAATAACCAAAGTGAGCTTAACTCCATATTTACTCTTCTTCTCCTGCTCCTCCTCCTCCTCTTCCGCCTCCCCCTCCCCCTCCTTCTTCTTCTTCTTTGAGACAGGGTCTCACTATGCAGTTCAGGCTGGGCTTGAACTCACTTTGTAGCCCAGGCTGGTCTTGAACTCACAACAATCCTCCTGCCTCAGCCTCCCTGAGTGTGGGGATTAAAGGTGTGTGCCGCCACACCCAGCTCATACTACTCTTATTATTAAAGGGCAGTGGCCCCATTCTCCCTTGACGAGCAGGGCTGCCCAAAGGTAGCCTGACCCATTGTGGAGGCCAGGCAGGCTCCATCTTTTTTAGCTGCAGTTGTAAACTATGACACAATATCATTCATTCGATAGAAATACCCTTATAGGTACAAACTCCCTGTTTTGACAATACCAAGCAGCTAAAGTCACTCTCTGAGGATACTATACTAATTATCATAGCAACAGTATCTGTTTCTGGGTGTTGGACATCTGGCTATAAGCACTCTATATAATATAAACAGTCCAGTGCTTGATCATAATACTGTTGAACACTGCTGAATCTGTCATTTAGAATTACTAGGAGCCACAGAAGTGCTCCAAATAAAGTGAGAAATTGCTTCAGTTCCTTGGCTCTGTGGCCTCTCCAAAAGCTCCCTTACCTGGTGACATGGTCGGTCAGGGTTGGAAAGCACAAGCCCAGGCCCAATGATGTTGAAGGTGGCGTCGATGTGCATCGGGTTGGGGTCTTTAAAGGAAATGATATGTACTCTGTAGTCTGGAGCGAGATGCCTACGCATCCATTCAATGCCCAAGTAATTTGTCACCTGAAAATAAAACGAAGACGTATAACCTACAAAGACTTGGTTCCATGTTTAGAAAACCAAATACGGGTAGGATGGAAATATTTTCACTTAGAAATAAAGAACGTGCACATGCAGTATGGAATTTCAGGGGCCGCCTTTACTGACCTGGCTTCTCTGTGCAAAAATATCTCTTCCAGCTCGAATGAAATCAGCAGCATCAAAGCAGGGCTCGAACTCAGTGGTCACAAACTTTCCCTGAGCAGCCAGTTTGTGTCTGTCTTCCACATTGTGGATGGGATAATCCTAGCCGGGACAAGAAAAAACACATGCGACATGTGGGTTTCCTAGGAAACTCACTTGTGAGGTTACATCTTACTATAAACAAATCGGTTCAATTTCACCATTTCCCCAAATATGCTACTCTGTTCTAGACTACAACGTGCAGAGGGAAGATGTAGGTGCATGATAGGCAAACCGAAACAATAATGCCACCACAAAACCAAAATTCAGACACTGGGCATGACAGTAATTTCCTGCTATTTAGAAGTAAGTGGTACAGGGCAGTATCTGTTCTGAAAACAGCCCATCATTCATATGCGGGTTTACACAGCTGACCATGACATGGACAGGTAACAGGATGAAGTCACTGTTCTTTCAGAAGAGCAATTTGGTCCTGAGTCTAACTGAGATTGTGAAATGAGATCTTCTGCTTTCCCGCCAGGTCAGGGGATAGCGTAATTAATTATTGACGTCTGTCTTTGAACCCTTAGAAGAAATTTTGGCATTTACACTTTTTTCTATAAATGATCAAACAGTAAGTGATCTAATAAGGGACACAAAGTTGCCCCTTGGTCCAAAGATAGCAACACTTGTGGATGCTCAAGTCCATTATATAAAGCAGCATAGTATTCACATGTTTATGTCCTCCTGTGCCTTTAATCATTTCTGGGTTGCTCATAACAGCAGTGTAAGAGCCGTGGAAACAGCAGCTGGCTGTATGGTTCAGGGGTTAATGAACAGGAAAACGTCTGCCCGTGCTCCCTGCATGCACCATGTTGATAAAACCCTTTTGATCTGCAGTG
Organism: Dasyprocta punctata; assembly: GCA_004363535.1. Lineage (NCBI taxonomy): Eukaryota > Metazoa > Chordata > Mammalia > Rodentia > Dasyproctidae > Dasyprocta > Dasyprocta punctata. The sequence goes on along the minus strand of RJWM01042130.1, from coordinate 8,053 downwards.
GGTTGAACCCACAGATGCAGGATCTGCAGCGAGAGAAGGCTGGTTGTGGATTTCATTTCACTGTGAATCAGCCCTGTAGACCAGCTTCTTTTTCTAGAAGAAATGAAGGGACTTCAGCCTAGCTATTCTTCTGGTTCCACCAATGAATAGCACTGTCCCCTGATGCCAAGTCTCCTGTAATGAAGCAAAGTTACTCCTTGCTAGGGTTGCTGGGAAGAATAAGTGAGATCGAGGATGTAAGAAGCTCAGGGACCTACACAAGGTGAGGACCACACAAACGCCATCACTATTAGTAGTGATGCCATTAAGAACACTAGTATTATCACTATTATCTCCAGATCACTCACTCCTATTTTCACCATAACATGATCCTTTAATAAAAGCAAAAAGTAGGTGCTAGTCTCAGTTTCTGGCCTGGGGAGCCCGAGTGAGGTCTCAGATGATCTCTGTCTTACTCTTGTGGATTATGGATAGGCTCACCTGCAACCGGGGCCTTACCTTGTCATAGAGCTCGTCCACCATCATGGGCTTAGGAGCCGTGGTCCACTTGGCCCCGCGGTGGAAGTAGTCTTTGATGAGCGAGCGGTAGGCTCTGTACTCAAAGAAGCGCGAGCGCCAGGCCATGGGGGCCTCGATGATCTCGTTGCCCACCACAATCAGGATGTCCCGCGGCATGGCGCTGTATAAACCTGCCAGCCAGGGACAGGGACAGAGATTGAGCTGAAAGCACGGCCAAAGCCCGTGCTTTTAAAAAAATGTTTCTTTGTATAATTAACTAACCAAGTACCAATCCTGACCATTTCCCTGCAAATCAGACACCTGCACAGCTACCTCAGGGATGCAGATTTCCAAGATAGGAAGACTCATGCAATAGGATCAAATTTGTTGCTGATAATTTTTGGTTTTGTTTTGGTTTAGTTTTGGTTTTGGTAATTACCAGCATGCTGTACACACAATTTATGCACACAATTATATAAGATGGAGAAAAGTAGGAGGATACATACTAGAATGTTAACACAAATTTGGTGTGGAGTGGGCAAGCCATGCAAAAGAAGAAGAAAAAAAATATGAAGCAATAAAGTGGTTGTTCACAGAGACGTTGAATGAACCCCCAAGCAGTCTCATTCACTGGTTCCCTTCTTGCTATTCCAAGACAGTATTCTTAAAGCACTATCAGTGTCACAGGATAAAATTGGATCAAGGACCATTCTGGAGCTATAAATCACAGAGCTCAGGCACCAAAATACTTACATAGTGATGCCAATTAGAAAGAGAACAGGGATATTTCTACTCCCCTTTCATTTCTGTTCTTCGGGAAACTTAGATGAAATTCACTCTCCTTGAAGAAGCCAGAAAATCTGGGGGAAATTGCTTCTTTCAAGGAAACCCCACCAGGGATACCACAGAGTTTAGAGTGTGCACATCTTAAACGAATCAAAATGAACCAAACTGTTCCTAAATAATCTTTGAAGTCTTGGAGGGATTAGCAAAACCAAGGACCTCCCCACCAAAATTCTCAGAGCTTTCTCTTCACACACTGAAGAATGAGACAGTACATCAAAATCAAGGCACCGGCAGGTGAGTTTCTGGTAGCACTTACCCGTAGACTCAAAATCAGGAGTTCTGTACTGAAAAGACCAGTCAATGGGATCAGGTCTCTTCACTATCACTCCTTCCATTTTTAAAATATTGCACATTTCTTCAATTTCGGCAACAGCCTTTTTCAAGTGATCTTTGGGAAAATACTGGCCTCCATACTTCTGGTAAAATGGCCAGTGCTTTTCGTATGTGTTGGCCTAGAAATTGGAGAAAGAAAATGAAGTAGTTACAGAAGAGACATTCAACGCATGGGAGGCTCGCCAGGGGCGGACAACTCTTTGCATGCACAATGGTACTGGGACTAGAGCCACATTTTGTACAATGTTGACTTCTGGTTTCCTGGCAGACACGCAGTGCTTACTGGAAGAAGAGTTGTAAATTATCTTGATATTTTGGGGCTTTTTGATCCGCTTCTGCAGATCTCATGCCTAACCACTACCAGCATGCTTGCCTCTCTGCAGGCTTGGAATCCTCCTGGCTACCCTTCAGAGAAAAACAGGTCATGGGTGTCCCAGTTTTAACACAATGAAGCAAGAGAACAAATGAAAGAGAATAAGAATACCAGTCCTAAATTGAAAGTCCGGTCTAGCCACCCATTCCAGAATTCTGTCTGGAAAACTGCCTCTAGGTATTTTATAGGGGAAAAGATATTTCGCTGTGGTTAAGATTAAGGACATGCTTTCAAAGCCCTTTGCTTCTCTTAACGTTCACTACCGACTTTGCCATTCCACAGAGCTTGCTCTTGGCAAAATGATGCGGTTGTGCAGGGCGGGCTTCGGGACCTGTCTGTCACCGTGTCTCCCACCAGTGACACATTTTCTCTCCCCCCATCCACCCAAGCTCGTGCCTTCCTTCAGGTCATTTGGTCAAAGAAGGAAACATTTGGTAAGCGAATTCACACACGTTTAGTGGCTGAAAAAAGCATAACATGGAAAAAGTTCCCAAAGGTTTTATGTAAAAATGCAAAAATCTATAGATTCTCGTTGTGTCTAAGTTCTCAGCCAACTAAAAGAAATACTTTGGGACATGTACACGATGCATCTTGCAATCTGTCAAGACAGATGAAGCAGAACTCCAGAGGCTAAGGAGAAGCCTTGAACATTTGTCAGAAGACTGCTACAGCCACGTACAGTTACATACTTTCAGCTGAATGTGATCAAAGCACGTACTTTATAAATCATTTCTCTGTATTGTTAACCAATCAACTCCCAATTCTGACCATGTCCCTACAAATCAGACACCTGTGGATAGTATAGAAAGCATTAGACAGAACTGGGTAACTGGCTAAACGGGACAGATAGAGTGTGTCTCCCTTAGCTAGGCAGTGCGCCGCTCCTGACAATCCTATCCAGGAGACAGGACGAGCGTTCATTTGTCCATTTCATTTGCAGGGAAAGAGACTTGGGAAGTCAAGTGCTCACTTACTACCCGGACAAGCAGGACAAAAACTCTAGTGCTCTGACTCTTGATCTAACGGTGCTTCAAGTCTATGAAGGCCTTTGGCTATGTTCTATTGGTCTGAACAGTTTTAGCTCTCTATATAAAAATTTTTACAACTGAAATTGTTTATTATGGTTCATATTGTTCCCAGTGGTTTTTGTCCATCAAGACTGGACTAAATGTCTAGGCACTTAGCTCTTCAATGTCAAAAACAGTATTTCTCTAGCTTTGTGTCTCTGCTCCCATTTTTACCTCACTCTGGCCAATTATCAGACACACGAATGCAGACTCACCTCTTTCTAGTTCAAAATCTGGGTTCACTAGAACTCGGCCTAGAGGATAGGGAATAAACTGAAAACAGATCTCTAGAGATCATGAAGGATTCCTGTGAATCTCTAAGACAGGGGTCGGTAAATGAAAGCCCACAGCCCGAATCTGGCCGATGCCTGCTTTTGCAAATAAAGTTTTATGGGCACACAAGCACATTCACTTGTTTATGGATTGCCTGTTGCTGCTTTTGCACTACAAAGGCAGAACTGGAGACCAGTAGTTGCAACACAAGCTTACGTTCTGCAAAGTCTGAGTGATCTATTATCTGCCCTACGCAGAGAAAGTTTGCTGACCATGACAGGCTGAATTTTTGAGCTATGAAAAATACCATCAGCGGTTAACATCTGAATGATTTAAGGCCAGCCCTCTCTTGCAAAAACAAACAAGCTCTCCAGTTGTATCCTCCTGGGGATTTCTGCAGGCAAAACGTAAGAAATGAGGATAATGACTCTTTTTACTCTTCTCTAACACCTCCTGGTACTACTGATCCATTCACCACTTCCTGCTTCTCGCGCCAGGCACGTCGCCTGCCATTCTCTAAGGGACAAGAAGCCTTTGACGATTCAACACCGAGTTACAGCTGACGCTCGGCTCTGTTGTCTTGCCAAACTCCTTCCAAAGTGTCCTGCGTAACTATTTGTGCAGCGCGAAGACTCTGAAGTTTCCTAGGAGAAAAACACTCTTTGAACAAGTGTGAGTTTGCAGAGCGTACAAGCTGGCAAACGTTGGACCAAGTCCAAATGATCAGGGCAAATTATATTTGTTGAGACCGAGCTGGAAATTGTCGACACTTCCTTTTCAGCCCTGCTGAATGAGTTAGCAATCATTTACCAAATGTCCGCAAGACAGCGAACGCTGTATTAGACGCCCAGCAAATGATGTTTTTAATAATCTGCTGCAGAGATATGGCTGCATTCCTGGAAAACTTCACAGTCCTCCAGGGCGTAAAATCATTTGGGGGTGGGGTTGCTAAATGAATTTTTAAATACTATCTTCAGAAACTAAGAAATAGCAATAGAAACAAACTTTTTATTTACCCAGTAGTAAGCTTTTATCAACCTTAATAAATTTTATATTTTGTAAAAGGTCTTCTATCCAGAGCTTTATTAAAAAACAAAATACAAGAGCAAAACCAAAAGCAAGTATTGACCATGTTTATAAAAACTTGTGCTCCCTATCATGCTCTTTACCATTTCCTTAAAACTTCCCCACCATTGCCAGAGCTATAGAGCTCAATGGCATAAACAATTGCCTGGCAAGTGCAAGGCCCTGAGTTTGAGTCCCTGGACCAAAAAAAAAAAAAAAAATTTCTCTAGCATTTATATTTCCCAGTACATCTTATGTTCTCATGCTCTGTAAATAGTTTACTACATTATTTTATCTCTTATTGTTGATTAATGTATCTGTGTCATTCTTTTCTGCCTTCTAGAGGTCATGCATACCTTTGATTTACTTTCCTCTCCCTCAATAACCTAGCTTAGACTGTCGTATAAAACAGAAATAACCCAAAAAGTGAATGAAATCAGTACAGTCAATACTACTAATATCTACAATCATTACACTTCAATTGGCAGACTGAATCCATACAACCATAGTGAGGGGTAGTTCTGAGGTTTAACATGCCCAACATGTAACCTTTTACCTTCAACTTTAACCCCGTTAGGTAGTTAGCAAACAATCTCTTCACTTAACTGGGGTCAGAAATTTGTGAAATCTTCCACGAGGTCAAAGAGCTGATTAACCAAGAGTAACTATCAAGGTTTTACCAAATACCTAATTGAATCACAGTCTCCTGACTTGGGCATGATACACTTTCCAGGAGCCCATGAAGTTACAAAGTCTAAAGTCATAAAGCAAGTGACCAGGAGCACAAATTAATACCTCAGAATTCTGATTCCAAAAGACCACATGCTATGAAAATCAATAAATACAAAGACAAGTAAAAAGATTAACTAGTGTCTGACTTTGAACTTTAATTTTACCCAACTTGTTTTCCAGGCCTTTAAAAAACATATGCATGGTATGTAAATGAACCATTTTCTTTAATTTCAAATACCAGAAGCAAGAATATTTTTAGGACAATTAGAAGAAATTACTTTTTCTGTTGCCCTTTCTTCCAGCCTAATTTAAGAACCACTTCCTGCTGGGAAACTTTCCAACTTCCCAGTACTTGATGGCTCTTTCTGTAGCTGTCCTGGAGCCTCACCTGCCTGGCCTGTTGGTTAGCATAAGAAACCTCGAGGTGTTTCTATGCCAGCACCATTAACTCTCCAAATAAGAAGGAAGTCCTTTTCTGCTAATACCTACAGAGCCCTGCTACATGGGAGACAATATTTCTGACAATGATGATGATGATGATGACACTGCTGTTACAACATTTACTTTCTCAATCTGACAGTGAAAATGTAAACATTCAAGACGAACTTACATACATCAAAGACATGTTCGTAAAGCGTATTAACAGGCTCTCGGGTTTTGTCTAAAAGGAGGACGGTGCTCCCTTGGATCCTTGGGTCACGGGACCCTTCTGCAGCTTCTTACCTGAACTCGAGCCCACAAGGGCTGCAACCGGGAGAACACTGCAGATGGAGAATCTGAGGAGTGTTTTAAAAAGGGAGGCTGCTGGACACTGAGGTGGACTGTCAGAGAGAGCAGTGTGGCCCGAATGAGCACCTGCTGACCCACCATGTGAGTGCATCTCTAAGATGATGCACTGGTTGAAGTGGGGGGGGGGGCCTGGAAATGCACCCAAGGGCAGCTTGTGAGGCATCCTGAACCCCATGAGGACCACATCCTAAGCGGGTGGGGTGGGTGAAGCTGAGGAGTGACGGGGTGGTGGGGGCAGAATGAGTAACATGGTTAAATCTGGGTTTTAAACCCAATCACCGATAACAGCTGGAATTCGGTCCCGAGAGGAGTGAATGGAGTGCGACCACCCAGGAGCAGGTGCACTCCAGACCTAGTGCAGGGGCAGAGGGATGGGGCCAAGATCCACTGAGAAAAGCCTTGCTAGACCTTGGCGACCTTGCAGGATCTTGAAGGAGGCATCGAAGATGACTGGTGTTTTAACTAGATTGAACGGGAATGACAAATTTAAAAGGAAGCAAGGAAGACGTCTCTGGCTTAGCAGCGTGGCTAACAACTGAACTGTAGTTGTGCCACCATAGTTGTGCCAAGTGTGAGGTCATGTGCAATAGCCACGAGGGAGTCTAAAGTGCTGATCTAGCCGGAGCTCGGGAGAGAGAGGAGGAGGAGGAGAAAGCCACAGCTGGCAGAACGGCTAAGAGAAGGCAGCCCGACATTACAGACTGAAGCTAGAGAACTGAGGCACACAGAAGAACAGCTAACCCCAGGAAAGGGCTCTCAGAATCCCGGGCAAGTTTCAGGAAGGAAAGCGCTTGAGTAAATAGTGTCCACAACCACCGAGGAGTCCAGAAAGGTAGCTTAAAATTAATCCCCGCTGCATGTGAACAGGAGACCCCCACAACAGACTCAGGGGTGGTCTCGCCTTACCTTCACCTCCACCGTGAAGGGCGGCACGCAGGCGTTCTCCGCTCTGCCCACGATCACCTCCTCTAGAGGGTCCCATTCGTTGTAGGAGGAGACTGGGCAGTCCTTCGGCAGAGGATCGGTGGCCTTGTCATCAGCTGCACAGGGTTTCCCGGAGGAAGCTGCAGCTGTCTGGGTGCTCTGGAAAGTTCGCTGCACCCATCCTGTCAAGGTTCTTCCAAGCTTTCAAGAACAACAAGAGCATCATTGTGCCGCTGCCCTGCTCCACACGTGGGGAGGGGAGGAGTGGACAGGGCACAAAAGATGGAAAAGCGGGGTAATGCAGGCAGACATTTAAAACCCCGTAGGAGACAGTGTGTGGGTGCACAGGGCCCGCAGGTGGCTTTGTTGGTGAACTCCTTGGGCATCTATAAAGTCCCTTTATCTACTCCATTCCTAGCAGTACAGTCCTCTGTTCACATTGCAGAACTGGTTTCGCAGGAGGGGTCCTAACCAGGCCAATCTCCTGAACGCAACAGGGGTCTCCTCCCCGGAAGCTGCCCCCATTGGCAACCTCCTGCCTGATTCAGCAGGGAAAGGAGCTCCCTTTCCCCTGTCTTGGTCTCCCCCCAGTAACCATCTGAAGGAACCTTATCTTTCAGGATAATCAACTTTTGAGGGGGGTGTTGGGTACCGTGGATCGAACTCACAACCTCGAGTCTGACAAGCTGGCGCTCAAGCCATTGAGCCAAACTCCCAACCCCAATTTTTTTGAGGCAGGGTCGCACTATATAGCTCAGGCCGGCCTTGCTCACATTGTAGCCCAAGCCGGCCTCGAACTCACAGCTCTCCACCTACCTCAGCCTCCCGAGCGCTGGGATTAAAGGTGTGCGCCACCACGCCCGGCTCAGAATAATCAACTTGAAACCTAAACATTTTTCACCTCTAACAGGTGCTTCATGACCCCCCTTGTCCCTCAGTGTCCACCTGCCACCTGACCCATTTTACAGGTGGTTCCAGGCACCTCAGCCAAGGTACAAAGTTAAACTAAAAAAGAGATTTAAGAATTTCGAAAAGCCTTTTCGTTTGCTTGTTTTTGGTGCCGGGGATCAAACTCACGACCTCGCACTTGCAGGTAGGTACTCCCGTAGCTGAGCTAAATTCCCATCCCAAAAGGCCTTTTTTTTTTTTTTTT
>RJWM01042129.1:0-14550 GCA_004363535.1 Dasyprocta punctata | reverse complement strand
AAAAATGAAAAGAAAGTTAAACACTTCCAACATACACACAATAAAAATTCCCATTGCAAAAGGGCAAAATAGGGGAGCAAAAAGAAATGGGACCAAAGCAAGACCAAAATCCAGCAGGCAAACATTAAATTCCATCATTCCATGTTCAGCATCTGAGGCAACCTGTGGAAAGATGTGAACTCCAAATGGCTTGGGTGGCCTTACCCTATGGCACTGCTGGTGCTTTTAGCCCTCACAGCCTCTTTTTTGGGCCAGCTTTGGTCACTTCCTGTAGCTTTCCTTAGATGTTCTGCATTCCTAGCTTTTCTAACATCCTGGGGTCCCCACTGCACTGGTTTCACACCCACCTTCACACTGCCTGGCCTCCTAGGCCTTCTTCTAAAGTCTGGGTGAAATCTGGCCCCGCAACTCTTGCATCCTGCCTGCACCCAAAAGCAGTATCATGTGGAAGACGCCAAGGTCCACCATAAGCTGGAGCAGTAGCTGACCCCTTTTGCATCTTGCTGGTGGCTGCAGAGGCCTTTAAGTGGTGGGAGGACTGAGTATGGTGAATTGAATTCTGGGGAATCAGTTCCCATTCCCTAGGCTGCCACAAGTCTGGAGCATGGTACCCTGGGGCTCTCTTCTCAAAGCAAAGTCTTTCACCTTTGCAATTCTGAGGCTGCAAAGGGTGGAGTCCTGCTGGCTCTTGTGATACCCTCAGGCCATCTTTTTTATTGTCTTGTTCCAAAGTACCTGGCTTTTTGCTGCTAATCTTTTCAGCAGCCAAGTTATCCTTGCTCCATCTTTGCATGCCCCAATTTTCAGGAGCTTTCTTTATGGCCAAACTCAAAACTTTTTAAAAATCATTTGTTAGACCATTTGCTTTTGATTCTCAAGGCTGAGCTGGCTAAAAGCCCCCAAAAGTCATTATGCTGCTGCCTCAATGTAAGACTGCCTTGAAATTTCTACCAGATTAGTCTGTTGCCCTTCATCTCAGTCCTCCACAATGTCTCTGACACAAGCAAAATACAGACAAGTTTTTTGCTGAAGCATAACACACACGGCCTGGAGTCCAGCTGCCAATGTAGTCCTTGTTCCTGACTGGTTTTTATCGGCTGTGTTTCCATCAATATTCTGGTCTTCTGACCTCTGACCAGAATCTCCCATCAAGATCGGCTCACAGCATTCTAGGGCTGCTATCTTCAAGCCTGTCCAAATTTCTCCCATAAGCCAGTTCCAAAAGCTTCTGAACCACATGGTCAGGCAGTCACAGCAGTGACCTCGCTTCTCTGGAACCAAAATCTGTTATCACTCCATGTTCACTAGAAGAACAGATTTAACGTAAGAAATGTATATGGGTTTAGAAGGTAGGCTTACAGTGGCTGCTGGCTGAGTCATGTGAGGAAGAACGCAAAAGGACTGTCTTGTACATTGGAAATCCGAAGGATCCAGTCAGAAGTCAAAGGCCTGGAGCTCACTGCAGAGTCCCATGGGAGTTCCTACCAGGAAGCCAAAGGGTCTGGCTGCAAGGCGGAGATGGATGTCCAGAGGTGATGGTGAAGGCTGGAGCTCCTCCGAGGAAGGAGTGAGCCTTCCTTCTTTCCCTTTTTATTCCATCCAGGCTACAAGCCTATTGGTGGGTGGCGCCACACCCAGGATGGGGCGTCCCTCTTTAGTAAGCCCATTACCCACACCTAGAACTATGCTAAACCAATCAGCTGGGCACTTCTCCATCGAGAAATGTTGACAGTTGTCACCACAGTGACTGTGACTGCCCTCTTCCCACTGGGCTTCACCTCCCAACATCGCACTCCCCGTAAACCAACCAGTGGACCAATCCAGGGATGAGTATCACACATCCTGATTGAACACCTCCCCAAAGCCCCACCTATGCCTGCGTGAGGCTTTGTGGGGGGCATCAAGATGTAAGCCATAACATCTAACTTCTTTACAATAATGGCCGTCCTGAATACTAACTCTGTAACTCTTTTGGTAACCAAAAGGTGTAAGAATCATATTATAAAACAAATGGATGTACATTAATAAATTTTTGAAAGTTAATTTCTCTTAACTCATTGGAAAAAAAGTTTTATGCTAATATATCTGTTTCTTCTTTGTAAGAATCTTTTTTGGCAATATCTTTTACTCTGAATAACGTTTGAAGATAATGATACACAGTGTATTAACTATTGTTATTCTATTAATTTATGAAATTTTATTTTTTCATAAAAAGAATCCTACTATGGTGATTTGAATGATGTATGACCTACATATATGGTGAATGTTTAAATTGTTAAAATGTATTACAGGAGCCAGGCGTGGTGGCGCACGCCTTTAATCCCAGCACTCGGGAGGCTGAGGTAGGAGAAGCGTTGTGAGTTCAAGGCCGGCTTGGGCTACAATGTGAGCGCGAGGCCGACCTGAGCTACATAGTGCGACCCTGCCTCAAAAAACTAGGGCCGGGAGTTTGGCTCAGTGGCTTAAGCGCCTGTCTGGCAGGTGCAAGGTTGTGAGTTCAATCCCTGGTGCCGCAAAAATAAATAAGTAAAATAAATAAAATAAAATAAAATAAAATGTATTACAGTAAAACACACTGCCATTAATCCTCACTTTGAGCACTTTTGTTTCATTGTTCTTGCCACTTTTTGAAGCAGGTCTGGAAGTCCTCTTTCATGAGCATCTTTACAAGGTGTGATTAAAAAAAAGGTGCATGCTGGTGTCAAGTGCCACCCAGTGGAAAGGCAGGCTCACAAAAGTACTACTGTGTGTCCTTACCCACTTTATTCACTGACCCTGGTACTTCCGACTCTTCCCCAAAGTCAAAATGATCAGGAAGGGAAAACATTTTTAATTGATTCAGGACATCAAAGCAGCCACAACAGAGCAACTACAGACATTCACAAAAGACATCCAGAACCACTTCAAAGAGTGACAAGAATAACAGAATAAGTGTGTTTGAAGTGAAGTGGAATATTCTAGGGAGATTAACGGCAATGTGTCTTGTACTGTAAAAAAATAGTCACCATATTTTCTGATCACACCTTGTACAAAGAGGGCACCTTCGAATCTAACAGACTGAAACAATGTACCATTTCGATATGGGAGCAAGGAAGCCCAAGAGGCTCCCCACTCCACAGATCTGAGGGTGGCGGGGGCTTTGGTGCAGAGACCACGGCCAGGCTCCGCACCTCGGCTCCTCTTGCTTCTCTGCTCTGGACCACAGCTGCTTAGGGTCTCAGGCTGTCACCCTATGGGGCCGTATCACTCCTCGATGGAATGAGCTGGGCTCGTTTCTATCCCAACACATGCAAGTGACCTCCTTGTATTCTGGATTCACTGAGAAGGGAGATTCTGTAGACCGCCTCACCCTCAGAACTCGGATGCATCCCACACCACAGTCAGCGTGAGCCATGGACAGACACACGGCCATACGAGGGGACTGCAACACATCAGGTTCTGAAACACTCAAATGAACTGATGCTACAAGATGTCAGGACAGTGGCCATTCCTGGGGGACCAAGAGACTGGGGGGCTTCTGGGGAGCTCGTGCTGCTCTGTTTCCTGCCCTCAGTGGTAAGCACCTGGCTGTATTTATAAAATAGTAAAAGGAATCTGTGCTTATACTACAATAAAGACTACAAAAAAAATTAAAAAGGGACACAAGAGAACAGCCAAATTATTTGCTTTTGGAAACAAATTCTCTGCAAGTTAATATTTGGTCATTGTTATGCTGGATACATTGTGTCAACTTGAGAAGTTTAGAAGTTTAACTAAAAGACTCAGCAGGGAGTGAGGGGTCTTACTTGGTAAAGAGCCTCCTCCTGTGCAAGAGGAGGGTAAGGAGATTTTGAGGGCCAGTGGCCTGTGTACAATATAAAGGAGGAAAAGAGGCTTGCTCTTCCCCTCTTTTGCCCTGGCTGCTGCCTTGAAGTGTTGCCCCAGTGCCATGCCCCCTTGCCTTGGAGCCAGCTGATTATGGACTGAAACTTCCACAAACTGTAAGCTCAATAAACCTGTCCTTCCTTCATTCTGGGTGTTGGGTATTTTGTCTCAGCAACAAGAGAAAAGTAACCAGCTGGGCGTGGTGGCGCACGCCTTTAATCCCAGCACTCGGGAGGCTGAGGTAGGAGAAGCGTTGTGAGTTCGAGGCCGGCTTGGGCTACAACGCGAGCGCAAGGCCAGTCTGAGCTACATAGTGCGACCCTGCCTCAAAAAACTAGGGCCTGGAGTTTGGCTCAGCGGCTTAAGCACCTGCCCTGGCAGGCGCGAGGTTGTGAGTCTGATCCCCGGTGCCGCAAAAAAAAAAAAAAAAAAGAGAAAAGTAACCAAGATAGTCTTATTTCATATTTATAAAAAGGTAACATGGGTTTTAGCTCCTATCAAAGTTAGCCAACCACTCTCTAAGAGCAAAGGTATCACCAACTTCTACACCACTTACCCAAAAAACAAAACTCACCACTCACAGTTAAAGGCCTACAAAGTCCTGTCTGCTAAGAGACTGTTTAAAGACATTCACTCTAGTGGATCAAACCTGTAAACAAAGCTGGAGGTTTTCTATGGTCTTGAATCCACAGAACAGGGCACTGAACTCCCTATCATGTCCACTCAAATGTTATGGTACTTATATCAGTATTCTCCCCACAAAGCAAAGACGGAATCATGATCACTAGATGAAAAGGACACCCTTAAGTATTTTAAATTTGCAGCAATACTAAATCATACTAGCTTGAAAGCCCAGCCTCTGGCTTGATCTCCTAGAGTGATGTAGAAGAATCTGGGACTAAAGTGTGCAGCACCATGCTCAACTTATTACTTGTTTTTGATACTCTAGCTAACATAAAAAGTATAATCCAATGAAAATTCTCCTTGGACCTGCCTGACAAGCGCAAGGTCCTAAGTTTTGATTCCTAGTACAAAAAAACAAAACACGAAAAACAAAAAAAAAACTTCTTGGTTAAGAAAAAAAAATCTCCTTGGTTTTCACTTCATTGCCTTTCTAAACTATGTTAACGAAACACAACAAAGATCACAGTTAATAAAAAAGACAAAATTTAAAAATCTATTTACCACCATGATTAGCACCTACATCTTAAACATTATTTAGTCTATCATACAAAGAGCAAAATGAATGTTGCCTCACGCCTGTAATCCCAGCACTCTGGAAGGCTGAGATGGGAGAACTACAAGTTCAAATCCAGCCTGGACAACTGAGAGAGACCCTGTCTCACAACAAAAAACGGGCAGGGATATAGCTCAGTGCAAAGGCCCTGGATTCAATTCCCAGTACTGCCAAAAACAAAACAAAACAAAACCAGCCACAAAAAGCAGACAGATGACACTGACACTATGAAAGGTGAATGTGCTGAAACACAGCAGACATGGGGCAGGCCTGTGCCAGCAGACTCCCTCAGACACCTCTGCTTACACAGCTCACTTCCGCCCGCCCTACCTGCTGCTCGGCGAGCCTCTTCTGGATCTCCTGATCGTCACAGACTTCATAAACAACCGGTTTAGACAGCTCCGACTCGATTCGCGCCAACCAGGTGCGAAGATTGCTCATGTTTCCGTCTAACTGCTGGATGAAAGCAAACGTCTCCTTCAGCTTCTTCACCCTAAACACAGTTGCAGGGGGAGAAAAAAATGAGGAAAACAGAACCCAGCATTACTGGTGAGAATCACGGGTCAGCAAGGGTAATAGTGGGTAAATAGGAACCTATGTTGCTTTGATTTTATAGCAGGAACAACTCTCCAGTTTTCACAGAACAGGTGACACTCTGCAAAACTGAGATTTCAGGTAATTTTCCAAATGGCTTTAGTCTATCTGTGCACACAGGAAGTCCTGTCATTCCCAGACTGCAGCCCCAAGGCCCCCAGCCATCTTCCTAGAGCTCTGGAGGAGATGCCAGTTCTCTCTAATATAATCACACCTGCCTTCTTCAGCCCAGTTTCTGTCTTGGATATGTTCAGGACTGTGGCAATTAATGTTTTCCTGATAGATTAACACATTCACAATGGGGCCGTAACGTAAATGTCTCACTGCTGGGCGGCTTGGACACCAGTGGTACATGCACGACTGTCCCAAGCATGACTGTACTACTTGTCCCACCAGCTATACAAGGCACCCTATGGGACAACCGTACGTGTACCACTGGTGGATCATGCCAGCGGGAACATGTTTAAGATACCACACGCCTGGTTCCCTTTGTATTCAGCTCACGATGTGCTTCATGGACCTCTCTCTGAGCAAGATCAGAACACATGCCAAACCCGGTCACTTCAGGTACAGCATGGGGCAACCATCAGAGAGGAGTGGGGGGGCAGAGGTAATCTGCACCCAAGCACGGCCCTGCCTGCCACTGACCACATGAATGTCCTCGGCTCCCACCCAGCCCAAGCTGGAGAAGCAGAGCTGAGGGCACACAGGGCATGGATGCCGCCGGGGCATCGTCACGGGGAGGCCAGCCTACTGCCAAGGGAAGCCATCACTCATTTCACAGAGCCTCAAGTGAAATGCTGTAACAGCCACCTTCGCGCAGTCCTAAAGGAGAGGAGCAAGGGTTTGCCTTGGGGATCTGGAGAGCCCTTAACCCATAGGAACACGCTCCAGGCCACCAGCATCTCTGACTTTAAGACTTCCTGTGGGCCTCCTTGCCCTCCTACCTGCAACCTTTGGTTTGGTAGCCAAAGCCCATCTGGATTGGAAGGCAAATCTGATCCAGGCCTGAAACCCTTCACTAACCCCTACCCCACTCTGACAAACCCAGTTCAGTCCTGTGATCTCTTCAGCACCTCAAAGGTCAGTGGCTTCTAGGGCTCTAACCCTTCACTCTGCAAAGGGGCTGCGCCTTCATTCTGGAGCGTCACCCCCAGCCCCTCCCTGCACACTGCTGCGGCGCCTGGGCCACCACAGGACCCTCTGTGACTTTCACACTCTGCACCTGCCTCTCTGCATAACTACGATTTACATAGACCACTGGGTCTCCTGTGTCCTCCTGCTTTTTTTGTATCTTACAATCTCTGGGATGCCTTCCAGTTCCAGCTCTGTTACCAGTTTATGACTCAAGGAAAATCCTTTCAACCTCAGCTTCCTTATCTCCAGGAGGCCTGGGAAGTCTCTCACCATCCAGGGATGTGCGAGAGGTGAAGGTCAGAGCTCTGGGAGTGAGCAGACCAAGGCCCCAATCCTGTTCTGCATCTATGAGCTCAGCTTGTGACTCCCACTTTTCTCCTTGTCTATAAGATTAATCACCTTACAGGTAGTTGTGAATCCAAAGTAAGAGGATGCATGCAGAGCCTCTGGCATGCAATAAATGCTCAATACTTCAGCTCTTATATGCCCACTGGGTGCTACAATGACACCTTAGTGGTAGGGCTCTTATTCTTAATGGCACCATAAGGCCGGGAGGCCAGAAACAGATTCTGTAGTCTGTCTGGTGCTGAGGTCCTTGGGTTTGAGTCCCGGCTATGTTTTATCTCACTTGTAAATGGCGTCAACAGTAGTACTGAGAGGACTGTGGGAGATTTAAGGCACGGAGGGCATCTGGGACAATGCTTGACATGGGTAAACGCCCAGGGACCCTGGATACAATCAGTCCAAATTGCATTCCTACTGCAGCAGACTGCTTTCAAAGCTGCAAGATGATTTATTGTTCAATAAAGAAGGAACAGAATCCTGCGTCAGGTCTGCACACAGTTGTAATCTCGATTCCCATGGCTTTTAGCCACATTCTCCTCATGCACACGCTCTGGCCCTGCCACACAGAGAAGCCTCCCACACAGCTGTGAAGGCTGCTCTCCAGCAAGGCTCCAGCTGCAGATGAAGCCTGGCCCTGAGGTCACCACGGCTGGGGACTGGAGTTCCGCAACTCCTCCAGCTTTCCTGGACCATCACCGTGGGGAACCTCTGCTGCTTTCATCTGACACCCCTTCCTACCTCTCCATGAGAATCCCAGCCTCTTTCTTATTTTATACAGAAGTGGGCTGAAATGAAAATGTTTATATGAAGGGAGCTGACAAGCAATGTAATAGCCTTGGTGTGCAAACACAGACATAGTGACCTTGGCTGCGAACCCTGGGGCCTAACTTAGGCATGCAGGAAGCAGAACTCCTGTGTGTGTGTGTGTGTGTGTGTGTGGGAGAGAGAGAGAGGGAGGGAGGGAGGGAAAGAGAGAGAGAGAGAGAGAATCTGCTCAGCTTCCTCTGGACTGTGCTAGCCAAAACCAGGAGCTCGTGGGACATAACACTGGGTTAAAAAACTTGCCCTATACTTTTCTACTGTAAATTTGTACTTTAGTGTAATAGTAGCCAGCTGTGTGTCTCAGGAGCTGTGCCTGGAGGATACAGGAAGCAATCTTTACTTACTCGGTATGACCAATAGCAAGGTGTATGCACACGCGCAAAAGTGTCAGACTGGGATTTTTACCCACATTTATGCCTCCTCTAACAGGTTTTGTTTATATTTACCTTAGCATTACAGGGGGTAAAATACATCCACACCATTCTTCTGCTATGTAAACACGTGCTTTGTCATAATGGAATGTGGGTTTATTTGGATTTTCTCTGGTAGAAGTACCCCAGTTCAGTAAAATGGCACATGAAAAACCAGACTTTCAAGTTTTGGAGGAAGTCAAAAGTCAATCACTAGATCACTCATGCACTAAAGATGAAGGTGATAATGACTTTGACACTGGTCATGTGAGCCAAAGTTCCTGTGGCAGTGAAATGGAACAAGAATCTACTGATATGGGCCAGGGATTTAGCTCCAGCTCAAGTGCTTGCCTGGTAAGTAAGTGCAAGGTCATGAGTTCAATCCCTGGTACAAAAAAAAAAAAAAAAAAAAAGACCAATACAGATACAGAGAATGCAGACCTCCTTGATTTAGATGACAAATAAAACAGCAATGCTAGTACATACTTCACTAGTTGAAATGGTACAAAATGGTCATGCAACCAAATGGAATGATCCAATGTTTGAACTAGTTCCAAAAATACAGTGACAATCTTGGTGAAACCTATTGGATAGAATGCCAGCACTAGCCGGGCGTGGTGGCACACACCTTTAATCCCAGCACTCAGGAGGCTGAGGTACGAGAAGCATTGTGAGTTCGAGGCCCAGCTTGGGCTACAACGCGAGCACAAGATCGGCCTGAGCTACATAGTGCAACCCTGTCTCAAAAAACTAGGGCCGGGAGTTTGGCTCAGTGGCTTTAGCACCTGTCTGTCAGGTGCGATGTTGTGAGTTCGATCTCTGGTGCCACAAAAAATAAAAAAAAAAATAAAAGAATGCCAGCACTGCCATTTAATGTTGGAAATTGTCTGTAACACAAGAAATGTTACAAGATGTTGTGAAATACACAAATGCTGAAATACAAGCAAAATGTTCTGTATGTACCAATAGCCATATTAAAAAATATATTTGACATCTCACTAGCTGTACTGAAAACATTCATAGGTCCTGTACTTAGCAGGGCTTTCTCATAGTTACCATGGGTATGTAAAAGACTTATGGAAGAGCAATGGTGTGGGCTTAAGGTTTGTAGAATAATGACACTGAGAACATTTGGTTTCCTTCAAAATTGCCTGAGGTTTGATGACAAATACACCCACTAAGATATAAAAAGAACTGATAAACTGACTGTTACCTGCTCACTGTTGGAGAGATTTGTAGGAAATTGTCAAGCAATTTACACACCATCTGAATACAAGACAATTGATGAACATCTTGCAGCATTTCACGGTCGCCATAGCTTTAGGCAGTGTATTCCCAAAACACCTTCAAAATGTGGCATAAAAATTTATGCCTTTGTAAATACAAAGAGTATGCTTTCAATTTAGAAATTTATCCTGGAACTCAGCCACCAGGTCCTTTTCTGTATAGTAATAAACCAAATGATAATGTAAACAGACTTGTTGCTCCTTTCTCCCAAACTAATCAGAATGTGACATTCAACAATTGGTTCAAAAAAAAAAATTGGTCTACGAGTTTCCAATTGATGTTACATTTACTAACAGAGCACGAGCTGAACAGTGTAGGAACTGTACACACAGGAACAAAACAGAAATTCCAAGTGAAATGCTGCAATTTCAAAACAGAGAATTGCATAGTACAATCTTTAGATTTCAGAAAGATCAACACTGGCCTTAAATATGGCAAAGAAAAACAAACTGGCATTGCTGTTGTCAATATTACATCATGATGGAAATATTGATAAGGAACCTTGACAAAACCAAAGGCTGACATGGAAACTTTCAATAACAAAATCAAAGGCAGAGTAGATGATGTTGATGAGTTATGCAGCAACTATGATGGCACTTGAAACACAAAGTGCTGGCCAATGGTTGTATTTTACGCAATCCTAAACATGTGTGGCATAACCAGTTTGATAGTTTGCAAAGAAAACAACAAGTGCAAAATATCATGGAGGAATTTTCTTAGAAGACTGGGACTGGAAGTCATAAGAGATCATTTTACAGCAGAGGAAAAACAAAATGTTTCTGCTCAGGGAGCTATGCAGAAAAATTGTGGAGCACACTGGTGAGCTGACAGGTGAACAGGCAGGCACAGTAACTCAAAGACCCACCATGACAGCAGGAAAAGCAAAAGATGTCAACTGTGCCCTACAAGAAAGGACAGGAAAGCAAAACATACGTGCTATCAGTGTAAGTGATACTTGTGTAGGGAATGTGCAGTTTTCATGTGTGAAGACTGCCTTGGCTGTGACAGTTGAAGTAAAGATTATTTCTGTGGTAGATGTGCACATTGCACAATGTAATAGAAGCTCCTGACAAAACTGGAGGAGAGGTTCAAGACTGCCACATAGGAAAGGAAAGCTAAGCACACGTCCTGTCAGTGTAAGCAAGGCCTGTGCATAGAACATGCAGTTGTTATGTGCAAAGACTGCCTTGGGTGTGACAACTGAAGCAAAGATTACTTTTGTTGTAGAGTTCTATTTGTATTTTCATAGTAGCTCATATAGGAATTTATTTCTGATATCTTTTAGGTTTTGTAAGCAAGTACACAGCTGTTGTGAAAATGTTGATGTTTATTCTATATGCACAATACATATTAGGAATTTAACACTTCATTGCTATTTTATGTTCTTATTAACTATACATTGTATAGTATAGTAAGAACCTCTTAATAAAATAGCAAGATCAGCAAGATGTCAAGTATGTTCTACAAAAAGGCCAGGAAAGCAAAACTCATGTGCTGTCAGTGTAAGCAAGACATGTGTATGGAACATGCTCTTGTCATGTCTGAAGACTGCCTTAGGTGTGATAATTGAAGTAAAGATTATTTTTGGTAGAGTTCTATTGGTATTTTCACTGTAGTTCACATAGGAATTTATTTCTGTTTTTTTTTTTTAGACTTTGTACACCAAAAGTAGTTGCTGTTGAAAATTTTGATGCTTTTTTAATAAACAATAAATATTCAGAAAGTCAATACTTTATTTTTGTGTTTTTTCCCTTAAGTACTCATTGTGCAATAAAATTAAAATTAATAATTCATTGGTAGAAATATGCTAAAGCACAAACATGGGTATTATAGGCCACAACAATGTGCCTTTATGACAAAACTAACGTGATCCCCCACGGGCTACAACAGACCAGGGGGTATGGGTATAAAATACAGATGGAGCATATCTAATCCAAAAATCTGAAATCTGAAATGTTCTAAAATCTGACACTTGGCATGGGTGAAGCCATACGTGGGAAACTGCACATCTGACATCGTGTGATGGTTGTAGTCAAAACCCAGGGGCACTACATTGGAGTCATCTGTAGGAAAACATACACCTTGAGACCATGATTGCTAAGTGACGTAAGTCAGACACAGAGGACTGAATACCCCACGGTCTGTCTCACATGAGGAACTCAAAGTATACAAAAAGAGCAAAATGAAAGATGGGTGATGGGGAACAGGGAGGCAGACCTTTTGCAGATGGAGAGGGGACCTAGGATGGAGGGAGGGAGAGAGCCAGGAAGGACGGAGATGTACCGTGTGCACACACCCACTCCCCACTGGAAAGATGTTCATTATACAGCACAAATGCACACTCATAATAATAACCTAAAATGACCTTCAGGCAATACATGAATACTGTGTTTAGATTGGTGCCACCTCCAAGATGTGTCATCATGGACATGCAAATATTCCAAAGCCCCAACATATCTAAAGTCCAAAATACTTTTCTTCCTAAGCATTTTGGACAAGGGATACTTACCTGCATTAGACTTTCTACTGTTAACCTCTTCTTTAAAACTGTCTATTTTGGATATGCTTTGTAATCCATTAACCTTCTTTCTAACATGGAACGCCTGTGGGACATGGTAACCTCCATTCAACATGCGATGTGTGCCAGGCCTGCTGTGCCTCCCAGCCTAGCAACTCATTTCCTCTTCACGACAATGCTGAGGGCTCACTAGTATTATCTTCCCTCGACATCTGAGGAAACTGAGGCACAGGGGTTAAAAAACTCGCTCAAGTCACATGGTCGTGAGACTGGGGAAGGGGGTCAGGATTCCAACCTGGGTAGTGTGACCCACAGCCACTACCTTGGGGCCTCTCATCCACCCCTGCATACACTGACACACACACGTCGGGGTACAGGATGGGTACCCACTGGGTGCTGCACTTTGCAGCCCTTAGCTGGTGTGTGGCAAGGAGATCAGAAGCCTCAGAGAGGCTGCCCATATTTCCCTCCCATGATTTCCTCTCAGTATGCGTTCAACCGCTTGCTTTGCCTTGGGTCCAGTGTGCATCCTAAGGGTTCTCTGGTCTTATTCCCAGAGATCAGGACCTTGTAACTTAGACATCAGAATATAATATGGGAGCCGGCTGCAGGTGAGCGCACCTGGGATCTCAGTACAGTGACAGGCTGAGGAAGGAGCATCACAGGTTCAAGTCCCACCTGGGCAACCTAATGAGACTTTTCAAAATATATAGTATGGTATGGTATGCTATTCTATTGTTTTATTTGAGACAGGGTCTCACTATGTAGCCCAGGTTGGCCTTGAACTAACAGCAATCCTTCTGCCTTGGCTTCTCAAGGCTGGGATTACAGGCGTGGACCACCATGGCAGATACTATTTCAAATTTTAAAAACATTTTTTAAAAAGCGATGAGGATGCAAAGGTCCTGGGTTGAATCCCCAGCACCACAAAACAAAACGAAACAAAACAAAACAAAACAAAACAGAACAAAACAAAAAACAAAAACACCTGAACCAGCAAATACAGGAGGCACTCAATAGATACCCAATGAATGACTGATGTCCAGTCCTACCTTCTAGTCTGTCTTCTTCATCAGAGGCGGCCATGTTCTGTTTTAAAGAAATGAGGCAAAGGCCAGAGCCCATCAGAGCCCCTCTGCCACAGAACAATGTGCTGCCCTACTGTGAGCCGCAGGTGCTTTCCAGTGAGGCACCGACAGGCAAGCGCACAGCCCAGACGCGCACAGCACACAGGGAACACGCAAACATGAGCAGCAAGGAAGCCACCGTGGAGGCCAGGAAGGCGGTCACCGAGGAGCTCAAAGCAGCCCCCCAGTAGGATTCAACCAGTGCTACCGGAGCCTCCGCCTGGAGGTGTGGCGCCCAATGCCAATGTGCAGGAGTGAAACCGCTGTCCCTCAGACAACCAAGCTAAATCTTGAAACCGTAAGATTTGTCATTCAGTCTGTTCCTTTCCGTTCCCTATAGACACAGCTGTCACCTTTCCCCCAGGCCAGGGAACCAACCCCAGCAACCACTCTCCCCATCAGACCTTGCTGATATTGCTCTTGCAAACATCTAATCACAATTTAATATTGGAAGACAAAGAAACCAATTCAGAAAGCAGGCTCCTGGCACACTCCCGCCTCGCCCGACCACCTCTGCGCTTGACCACGTTTTGACCCACGCAGTCTGGGCTAACATTTCTCATGTACTGTGTGTATTCCAACAAATAATATTTCTCCAGAAAAAAAAGCAGCATGATTTCCTGATGTGAATTCCAGGTCTGATGAGCAGAACGATAAAAATTTTAGGAGCAAGAAGGAAGTGATTTATCTGTACATGCATTTTTTTTTTTTATGAAACCAAACAAAACAAGAATTGTACCTAGGAGTAGCTGTAAAAGCAAAGAGTTCTTTTGTAAAGATAATGGGTAGAAATAGAGAAAACAAGACAAATAGAGTTTTTCTTTTATCTTAACTACAATGGTGCAGAATGTAATGCTGATAAACGCTGTTCTCTTTCCCAGAACTGTCAAAATCATAGCATAGGTCCACATGCAAACCCAAACCCTACAAAGTCTGATGGAGGATTTTAAACGTCAAATGCATAAGCATTTGGAATTCATATGCATGCATATGTAACAATTCACCTTTTAGTCCTATTCTCATGCTAAGGAGCCTATGTTTAAATGACAAAAGTCCTAGATCCAGCGTATGTTCACAACAAATTCCTATCCCAAGGTGGCTGGCAGAAGAAAAATTTCTAAGGAAAACTGAGACAGTCAACATTTTGTATCTGAATTTGTATTGAAATAAACACTCAAACCTGTGGACAGCTGTCAGCAGCTAAAACAC
>RJWM01042128.1:0-14532 GCA_004363535.1 Dasyprocta punctata | reverse complement strand
TGGGAAGTACTTCAAAGAATCAACAACAGTGACATCATCTTATTAAGAAGTTTTTGCACTTCAAAAGAAATCACCAACATAGTGAAAAGAAAACCCTCAGAATGGGAAAGAATTTTATCCAACTGTCCCTCAGACAAAGGAATTCTATCTAGAACATACAAAGAATTGAATACATCAGGCCCCCCATATTCAAAGAGGCACTCCAGAAGTGGGCATCTGAGATGAACACGCACTTCTCAGATGAAAAAATACAAATGGCAAATAGATATATGAAAAAATGTTTGACATGACTTGTCATTCAAGAAATGCAAATTAAAACAATACTGAGATTCCATCTCATTCCAGAAAGAATGTCTGCCATCAAGAAATCATCCAATAACATATGTTGGTGGGGCTGTGGGGAAAAAGGAATGCTTCTGCACTGTTGGTGGGAGTGTAGACTGGTTCAACCACTGTGGGAATAAGTGTGGAGATTCCTCAAAAACTAGGATTGAAAGTCCCATTCGATCCAGCTATTCTTTTCTGAGTATTTTCCCAGAAAAACTGAAAATGTCATACCACAGCGATTTATATGCACCCATGTTTATAGCAGCACAATTTGTAATAGCTAAATCTTGGAAACAATGTAAATAACCATCAACTGTGGAATGGATAAAAAAGATGTGATATTTTTATACAATAGAATATTACTCAGCTATAAAGAAAGATATTCTTGAGAATTTTATAAGTAAATGGAGGCAACTTGATACCATACTCATAAGTGAAATAAAACAAACACATATTTGTAAATATCGTATTGTCACCCTAGTGTAAAAATAAAACTGAAAGAGTAATGAAATCCAAACTATATAATAGATATTGTGATAATGAAAGGGAAAAAAGTGCTCAAAAGGAAAGAACAACTGGGATAGGGAAAATGGGAAAAGGAAGAAGAGAAAAGATTATATTTATGTAGTTATGCATATATATGTGTGTGTATACAAGATAGATAACTATGCTGCTAATCTCTGTTGGTTCATCAGAAAGAATGATTTGTGCTTTCATTTTTTTATTGAATTTTTTTATGCCTAAATCTTGTAACCTGAACAGCTACTTCTAATAACAATATGCAATACATGGACTAGTGTTAACTTCCTACTGTATTTTTTTTGAAATTCTGTATTTCTATGTGTCTTTCTGTTTTGCTTTTTAAAATAAAAAAAGTAATCCTACCAACCTGGGAAGAAGTAAGGACAGCTGGGTTTGGGTAGTAGAAATGACAACATAGCAAGGTCAAGTCAGATTTATGAGAATAATCATCTTTAAAGGGTTTCTCCAAATTCACTGATTGTGTTAGAAGAGTGTTACTTATATGATTCTCTTCATCCACAAGGAAAATCCAGGTGACTAGAGGTCTCTACACTACCACACATCTCTCCTGTACTCTTTCCCAACTGAAACCCTTACTCTGTGTTTTTTAAGACTTCCGACGAAGCCAGGTTCCTTGGCAGGATGAAAATATTGTTCCAGTCCCTGTGTTATTCAGAAAAAGTGAGAATCCTCAGAATTATATTCTCTTCTTGCCCCAAAACAAAGCCTGGTTTCCTTCTTTCTCCCAGAAAACTATAATACTCAGGTCATTTGAGGGCAAAGATCTCCTGTATTCAGATCTCAACCACAATTCTTGAGGGTTGCTGTCAACTGTTCAAAGTGTTGCCAGGACTGGTGGTGGTGGAATAATCCAACATTACTATTTCAAACCAGCTCTACAGGCAGTACTGGCAAATTCCCTGCTGAGATTTCTATTGGCAGGGGCTTTTTCCCCAATGTGTGTTCAAAGGTCTGAGAAATTACATAACATTGCATCATCCATCTAACTGCATTTTCTGCAGCCATCTGTTGTTTTTTTGAGATATGGTCCATTTTGATTCATCTTCTACTGAGTTCTTAAACTTTCTTAAGGGAGCCTCCATAGAAAGCTGCAGTAGAGTCCATCACTCCTATGTGTCAGCAAGTAATGCTATAATCTAAGCCCTAGCAGAGCTGTTCCAAGCTTATTCAGAGGGCCAGTGGCAGCATTGATATCAACTGGAAATCGAAAAAAAAATACAAATTTCATCCTATGTATCAAACCTAATGAATCAGAATCCTTATTTTATCACAAACTACACAAGATTCATAAGAACTAGTCAAGGGAACTGTTTTTCCCACTCATTCTCACATGAACCAAAAGAGCATTCATCCAAATTTCTTTCAGGACCCATTCCTTGGATTTATCTAGGAATTTCCAAGGAAGACACGTAACACAAAAGATGTGTGAATTACACTTATGTGAAGCATCCTTAAGCTTAATACGTGGTTTTCTGTGGAAACATAGAAAGCAGTGACATTTTACAGTAGGTTAACTGATTTAATTTGCAAATCATAGGTCATATAAATGCAAATAACAATTAGGCTCCCTTGTCTTTCCCACTTAAATGCGCACTTCATGTCACACATA
Organism: Dasyprocta punctata; assembly: GCA_004363535.1. NCBI lineage: Eukaryota > Metazoa > Chordata > Mammalia > Rodentia > Dasyproctidae > Dasyprocta > Dasyprocta punctata. Next base: position 12,053 of record RJWM01042128.1, on the reverse strand, counting down.
GTTTCTGTCCTGATTTCTTTATTTTTAATTTTTAATTTTTATTAGTACATATTTGCCATACATAATGATTACATTCATCATAGGGAATTTTATCTGTGCATAATATATCTTGATTCTTCCTTTTTTTCTCATTCCTGTCCCTTCCCTTCAACCCTTCTTCCCCTACCCATTTACAAAAGCTTTGTTTCCATTTTTTTCTTCTGTCCTTTCTTTAAATTGCTTTTCCTTCCTTCATGAAACTATTCATGATGACTTTCCTGAATCTGTTCCTCACTAAAAATATCTAAAAATGATTTTTGTGTTATGTATTATCTGTAAGGTTATAATAATTCTGCAAAAAAAGCCAAAAATGCTGCAGGTTGGATTTTTGCAACACTATTCCTCACTAGTATTTATATGCCACATTGGCATATAATATAAATATCCTAGCTTCGCCTCAACCAGATATTAGAGAAAGGGCCTGAAAAGATGAAGATTTAATTAGCACCAGCATGATTCTTAGTATCAAGGAATCCTGAAAAATTGTGTGTTTTCCTATGTTTTTGGAGAGTGTCAAATTCACCAGGACGTACTCTTCTCTAAAACACTGAGTTCCTGGTTGAGAACTGTGGCTTACATCTATAATTCCAGCACTCTGGAAGGCTGAGTCAAAAGGATCGCAACTCTGAACCCTGGGCAACTTAGCAACTTAGTGAAACTCTATCTCATAATGAAAAACGGCTAGGAATGTAACTCTGCGTGAAGACCCTTGGTTCAATCTCTAGTACTACAAAACGAAACAAAAACCAGGTTTCTGGATCCCAGTCTGAGATCGAAAGTCAGTAGATGGGAGATGAAACACAGGATCTGTATTTTAGTTAAAGAAATTGTCTAAGTGTTGCTATATGCAGTTTATCAAGAAGCACCCCTTGAAGGGCGTTGCATGGAGACTTTACCCCACGGAAAATTTGGCCCCATCTCAAGCTCTGGGACCAAAGTTACTCCCAGGCCATAGTTTATTAGATCGTATTTTTCATAGTTATAGTTCAGACCTTGCAGCCCAATTTAACACAAAATGTGTTCTTGCCTCAATGACGTGGTTGGCTAGTTCCCTGTAATTTTCCTATCAACAGCTGAACTCCCTACCAGTCCTCTAGTTAAGGTTCCTGTTCTCAAAGCCCAAATTATCCATGATAAGGTCATGGAAAAATTCTTCAGGCTCTATCTAATGCCAGATTTTGGTGAGGAATTTTGCTGTCTACCTGTTGCCTGTTGTGATAATTTTGGTTAAGTGCCTTGGACTTTTACTTATTTAATGGAAGTTTTCGTGTTTAATTTTAGTCGTGAAACTTTTCTCCAAAAAAAGTTTATTTGGAACTCCAATGAAATACAATCCAAACAGTGCTTCTGTGACTGATATGGTGGAGAAAGGGGAAGTTCTAGACATTCTTCCAGTCCATCACACACACACACACACACAGACACAAACACACATTGGTGCACACTAGACCCTGAAGTAGTTCTGCAAAAGTTCATGGGTTTATGGGACACTGTTTGAAAATCTGTACCCTGGGGAATGGACTCAATTGCATGGATTCATTTTTGGAGCTATAGCACTGTTAGACTTTCCTGGATTGATTCCTTCTAAATCTACCTTCTGAAATACAGGATTGAATGTTTCTTCTTTAAAAACTAAATCTGAGTCACTCCTGTTAAAAGATTAACCATTTTACTATACATGTGTATCCCAAAACTTATATTACTATAGTTTGTACCTAAAATTCCTTTCCCCTGCAAGTTCCAGGAGTTGAGGGCTCAGTACCCAGCCTGTGGTGCTGCTGGGGAGTGGTAGAACCTGTCGAAAGCCTAGTGGAAGGAAGTTGGTTCATATCCTCAAAGGTGGATACTGAGACAATGGCCTTTTCCTCCATCTCTCTCTGCTCCTCAAATACCATGAGATTATCCTTCACCACACGTTCCCACCATGAAATATTGTGCTGTCATATGTCCAAAGCAACAGGGCCCACGGACTTTGGAATGAAACCTCTTTAACTGTGAGCCCAAATAATCCTTTAAACTTATTTTTGTCTGTTTGCTTGTTTGTTTGTTTTGAGGTATTGGCTAATGAACTCAGGGCTTTTGCACTGAACTGCACCCCCAGGTCTTTATTTGTTTATTTTTTTATTTTGAGTCAAGATATTTCTAAGTTGCTAGGCTAAGCTTGAACTTGGGCTCCTCTTGCCTCAGCTTCCCAGAGCAACATGCCTGGATCCTCTCCTCTATTCAAGTTGATTTATCTTAGATATTAGTTACAGTAACACAGGTAAGTAGTAACCTTAAGAAAACAGTAAGATTTATCTTTTAAATTGTCAGTCTTTTGGTGTTACAATATTCCTTAATGATTATTTTAGTTTGTATAGAGATGGTGGTGATTTTTTTATCCCAGATTGTTTTAATAGGTATCTTTCTCCTTTCTATTAGTCATTTTAACTAGAATTTATCAATTTCTTCATCTTTTCAAAGAATTAATCTCAGATTTTATTGACTTTTTCTGCTATTTTTAAGCTCGCTATTTTACTTTTTTTCATTATTTCCTTTCTTGTCTTTCTTTGGTTGTATTTTGCTCTTTTTAGGCTAAAGCACTGAATATTGATTTGAGGTATTTCTTCTTTTCTAATACAATTTAAACATTTAGTGTTATAAATTTCCCTCTAAACTATGCTACAGCTCAGTCCAAAAGTTTTGATAGGTTGTGTTTTCAATTTAATTCTATTCACAATATTTTCTAATTCTCCTTATAATTCCTCTTTGAGCAGGTGATTTTCTCCTATTGAGTTTCAGTTACATTCTTGTGATTGATTTCTGCTATTGATTCCCAGGTACTTTCCTGTTACTGATTTCTAACTCAATTCAGAGAACACAGCTTGATTAAGGTCAATAATCTCAAGTATGTTAAAATGTGTTTATAATCCATTTTGTTTTATCTTGGTTACTCTTTTGAACTCCCTTGGAAAGAATGTGCTTTCTTCCACTGTTGGATGTAGTGTTTAATAAACATTAGCTACTTCAATTGTTAGTGTTGTTCAGGTATTGTAAAACCTTTCTTGTTTTCTGTCTACTTGTTCTGCCACTGACTGTGAAAAGTCTATATTGTATATAGTATCTTCCTTTTGCTTCTAACCTAGCTATATCTTTTAATTAAAGTAAATTTCTTGTAGGTGTCATATAGCTGGCAGTTATTTCTATTTTAATTCTATTTTGCAGTCTGTTAATTTGTTTAGATAAAGTTAGGATAATTATTGATATGGTGGAGCTATGGTTTACTATATTACTATTAGTTTCACCTTGTCTCTACTAATTTTTCCCTATATTCCTTTCCTGCCTTTTAAGAAATTATTTGATTACTTTAATACTTAATTTTAGCTTAACAATTGGGTGGAATTTTGTTTATCTCTTTGTATAAGTTTGTGTAATAGCTATTCTAAATATTATGCTAATGTGCATGTGATACATACCTAAAACCTGTATATATGTGTGTGTGAGTATGTGTATTATATATACATACAAATATACAGAAAATCTTCATATTTATGTATGTATATATAAATGCATATATATATAGTCTTTCATGGTCTAATTAGAATTAATATATTAACATTATAAGTATAATGTGATATATAGATGACTGTATCATATCCCTTTATGTTATATTGGTCAAATGTCATGTATTTACATACATTGAAAACCCAATCAAAAAATGTTACAATTTTGTTTTTCAACAACAGAACACATCTAAAAGAATTCAAGAGGAGAAAAGACACTTTTAATGTTTGCCAAAATATTTCTCACTCTCATTATTTATTCCTTATTGCTTCCCTTCAAGCTAAATAAATGAGTTTAGAATTTATAGAGCAGGTTTATTAGGTAGTACATTTTCCTATCTGTCCTTCAGTGGAGATCTTTATTTTCCCTTCATTTCTAAAGGATATGCTATAGCTTGAATCCTCAGTCCAAAACTCATGTTATAATGTAATAACCCTTGTAGTAGTATTAAGCAGTGGACTTTTCTTAAATTTTTTTTTATTTTAAAGATAGTAAAATCCAACAAAACATAACAGAACAAAGTCAGTCAAAACAAAGCAGTAGAACTGGTACAGAACTTCAAAGAAAGATACTAGGAAAACAATAGCTACTATAATATATCTTGTTATTTTCAGAATAGTTGACTATTCCATCAGGTATAGTAAAATCAAATCAAAAACAAAACACAATAAAACCAATAAAAACAGAATATGAAATACAGCAAAAAACATTAATCAGAATAAAGCAAAACAATGACAACAATATTGGGCCTCAAAGACAAGACAGAAGAGAATCCCCCATATTTGCTACATTGCATATTGTCATCTTCCCAAGAGATAAGAGATAATTAGATGATAAGGGCTCCACCCTCATGAATGAATTAACGCTTCTCCTGGTAGTATCCTAGTAAAAAAAAAAATGCAGCGTGTTTCTCATTTCCTGTGGTCTTACACATACTTCCTCACCATGAGAGGCCCGCTGCCATGCTATGATGCACTGAAAATGATCTCTGCCTTCAATCTTATACTCACAACCTACAAGAAACACATTTATTTATAAATCACACAATCTGTGGTATTCTGTAATAGCAGCAGAAAACACATCTAGTCAGGATAGTCCCCTTGGATATGAATTTTAAACTGATAGTTTTCTGGGTTGCAATTTTTGTTTTCCTTCCATCACTTTAAAGACCTATTCCACTGTGTTCTAGTTTCAGTGATTTTTTGTTTATTCATATCACATTTAGTCCTACATGTAATGTGTCAGTTTTGATAACTTCTTTCAAGATATTTTCAGGTTCTTACTTTTCAACATTTTTATTATGATGTGTCTAAGCCTAGATTCTTTTGTTTATCTCACTTGGGGTTTGGTTAAATTCTTCATTCAGTCTGTCTACTTTTGTCCTGTCCCATAAGTGGAAAATTTTAAGCAATAATTCCATTACACACAGTCTGTCCATATATATCTTTTCTTTCATCCTGAAATTCCAGTGATATAGTAGGACTTTTGATATTATCCTGTAGGAACCAAAGGTTCTGTTCATTTTTTCTCAATTTATTTTTGAATAATTTTTATTAATACAGCTTGAAAACACCTATTTTCTTTTTATGTTCTTTCTGGCATTGGGTCTATCATGTGGCTTTTTAGTTCAGATATTATCTTTCACAGTCATACAATTTTCATCCACTCTTTTGTTTTCATTTCTATTTCTTTGATCAAAAACTTTTACTATCCATTACAAATGTGTTTACCAATATTTGGTCTGAAATTTCAAATGTCTAACTAAGCTGGTGGTTTCATCTATTAAATATCTTTTTCTTTTAGAATTTGTTACATTTATTTTACTTCTTTCAATTTGGACTGATTCTGAATTATATCTTTGACATTTTGAATATTATGGTATATAAATTCTAGGTCATGCTAAAAACCTACTGGGGAATGTTAATTTGCTTGCATTTTTAAATAGTAAATTCAACTATAATTATGATGCACATTGTCTCACTTTTTGAATACTGATTCTAAAACATTTCTGTTTTCAGAGACTGTGCTACACTGTTTTGGGACTGCTATGGCCAATACACTATGCAGGGTTTAAAAGGAAACTTTGGTATTACTTTAAATCACAGCTCAATTCTTGAAGCTTTTGTTATGCTTGTTTAGGTCTACTTCAAAATGTGCTGCTCAGAAGTAAGCCTTAGACTTCTATGTGTCCAGATACAGAACCAAGGGTTCCTTTCCCCAGTCATCTCTTCACTGAAGTTCTCAACACTCACACAGTCATAGGCGTCTTTTTTCTGGTGACTCTAGGCAGGAAGACAAAGCTTCTGTCAAATTTTAGCTTCTGTGTTATGCTTCTCTGTGAAAGAGGCCCTCCATCAGGACAATATAGACAGGAAGAAAATGGGGACCCTCTCTATTTAGACCATAGGAACAGCCTGTTTTACTTCACTGGGGTAGATGTATGGGATTACTATTGGAATTTTCGCCTTCTGTGCCACCACTATGCATTTAAGGCTACAAAAGAGAACAAAAGGGGACAGGGATATAACTCAGCAACTCAGCACCAGCCTGGCAAGCGCAAGGTCATGAATTCTATCCTCAGTACAAAGAGAGAGAAAGAGAGAGAGAGAAAACAAAAGATAAAATACACATTCCTTCACACTGCACTTCAGCAATGATTTACTCCGTTTCACAACCCTCTATCTTTGTTTCCTTTAAATATCATAACATAGTTGATTTTTAATGTATATCTTTCCCATTATTTCTAGTTGTAATCCAGGAGGAAGATGGGCTTAGGTCAGTCCATCTTGTATAGAACCAGAAGCCAGAATAATCTATACATGAAATTTAATACCCATGATCACCCAGCTATTATCTGCTTTAATCAGCCTATTCCTAAAGCTTAACTGTGATGATTCTGCACCAAAATTTTACAGAAAACTTTTAACAATGTAGGTTTTAAATATAAATTTAAGAAGACAATATAAAATTATTAGACATTAATCCTAGCATGATTTTGGTAATACTCACATATATTGACTCATTTTTCAAAAATTTCATAGGAAAAAAAGAATAGTCTAAAATAGGTTATGTCTTGAGTCCTTTTTTAATGCCTTAATTTCAAATTTGTGTGTATTTTGAAGGAAATCGAATCCAACTGGAGCTAATCTTCTATCAACCAAATATTGCATTTTAGAGTTATTTGACATTTCAGACCTTAGCGGTGTTTTCTTTTTTCTCTCGTAAAAACAGGAAGTGGTCATCTGCCAAAAGTAAGTAAATTTATTTGAAAACCTTAAGAGGTCATGCTGAGTTCACCATTTTAAACACAAAGTTCACTGGTGCATTCCAAATTTGGCAACACTTTGCTTTCTTCAATCTTAAAAAAAATCACCTGGCACTGGGAGTATTTACAGAAATTACAATTTATCAAGCCTAAAGGCATTTACACATCTCATTTTTATAAAGGAAAATGATTGACCCTGACGCACTAGTACAGAAAATTGTACTGAGTATTAAAACTGAAACAATTTGAGCAAAATCAGTAACATCATATTGAATTACAAACTAACATGCAAAATAAATGGGTATGGGTCACACCAGTATGAGTAAGTCACTGAATGAATGAATTGACAAATACAAGGAAAAATGCCAGCAATTTTCTTCTCTGTACTCACAAGACTTCTGACACCTGATGTGTAGGGGTCTTTCTTCACACATCAAGAAATTCTCCAGTGCATTGCAGACTCCAACCATGTGTCATACAATTTGATCCCATTCAGAAATATTTACCTGCAGTTAGCTCTGACCACTTAAGTCAAGGGCTCAATTCAGTAAGACCTGCTTCTGACTTCAGAAACCAAGCACAAGTGATGAGTTTCCTCATTAGTCAAACTTCCATCCCTGCAATCTCTCCTCAGGTTCAGTTACTCACTAGAGTGGTTCACAGAATTCAGGAAAGCATTTTAAATGATAGATTGTCAGCTTATTACAAAGGCTATCACTGAGGAACAGTCCCTGGAGGAGATACATAAGACAAGGTGTAAAAAGGAGCATGGATTATCAATGCCATCACCATGCAGACAATCCTCCCAGTACTTCACAAACTCCCTGACTTTGGCGTTCTCCAAACATCAGCCTTGAGGGATTTGTGGAGGCTTGTTACATGCATTGATAGAATCACTGACCATTGCTGATCGCCACAATTGTTAACCCTCTTCTTTCCCTGGAACTCAGCTGTTGAGACTGAAAATTCCAACTTTCTAATTACTTTATTGGTTTCCCTGAAAACTGGTTCACATCCTGAAGCTATCCAGGAATCTCAGCCTTCAGCCTTCTCATTATTGTACAGAATGACACTCATCATCTAGGAGACTCCAAGGTTTTAGGAGCTATGTGTCAGGACATGTTAATAAAGGCCAAGAATATATTCTTATTTTAAATCACAATATCATATAATAACAAGTAAATAAATAAGTAGATAAGGTAGAATAGACAAATCCCCATAAAGAATAAAATTGGACAATTATGTGGACCCCATAAATGTGAACATGCATGATACCTTCCTTCCCAAGAGTCCAGGGTGGAAAGTAGAGAGAAAGTTTAACTTTGCAGTTTGGAAACCTGATAAACATCATTTTTCATGAGAAATCAAAGTTAAGAGCAACAGAGATGAGTCATGTTGATAGTATGTATTCTTGATATAATATGAGGAGAATAGCCTTTCACTTGTGTGATCTTCCTGCCCCCACAAAGTATAACTTTTAGATAACTATGAGAAAAACATCCAAAAAAAAAGTTGCAGTACATGATTATCCTACAGTGTAACCAACTAGAACCCCTCAAATCTGCTAAGGTCTTAAAAAATCAGGAAAATGTAAGAAACTATTATAGTCAAGAATAGCCCAAGGAGCCATGATGTCCAAAAATAATGACATCCAAAACTAATATGGAGTCTTGGGTAGAAACCTTTAAAAAGAGAAAAAGCCAACTTTTGGGCTATCTTTAATAATATGTTAATAGATTTACTCATTAGTTGCAGCAAATCTATCATAATAATAAGATTCTAATACTGAGGGAAATTGGATATGTGGCACTTGGAAGCACTTTGGACTATCTTCACAGTTTTTCTGTAAATTCATACCTATGGTAAAGAGTTTACAAAAGAAATACAAAACTGGTTGCCTGGCACAGCAAAAGCTCTGAACTCCTTGCAGCCAGACTCAGGGTCCGGGTGGTGCCACACTCCAGGGTACATTCTGCCTAGCTCCCTGGGACGGGGAGGCCTTGGCCCCCACCCAGTAAGGTAGAGGCTCCACCTGCACGCCCTGGGAGGCTGCCCTCACTTGCTGCACACAGGATCCAGCTATACCTGGTCCCACGACTCAGTGCAACCGACCAGGAAAGCTCCCAGTCAGCCTCGCAGGACACAGAGCCACATAGGGTCTAGAAGAAAATGACAAAACGAAAGACCAAGAGGCAGTCTCAGTCCCCTAGCCCACTGAGAACAAACCCAAGAGACACTGAAATAGAAGACACGGGGAGTCACCAACTGAACTTTCTGAAATGATAGAAAATGCAGTAAAGAAACAGCTCGATGAAGCTGTAGAGAAATTCAAACCAGAAATATTATCTCGGCTAAAAAATGAAATGAGAATCATTACTAAAGAAATGTATCTAAAGAAGAAAAAGATAAAAAAAACAAGAACTTAAGAAAATGATCAAAACTTTGAATAAACAATATAAGACACAAACAGAATGCATGAAACAGATGCAAAGGGAAATGCAGGAAATGAAAAATTCCATGAAAAGTTTGAAAAAACACTTGAATGAAGCTGAAGATAGAATCACAGATCTTGAAGACAGCATGGGAGATCATGGCCATGAAAGAAAAGATCTCTTAAAAATAGTAAGGAACCAAGAAACAACAATTCAACAGCTGCAAGACAATGCCAAGAGAAATAACACAACATTAATAGGCATAAATGAAAAAGCAGGGGTCAATACTAATGACCTGCGAAGACTATTCACAGAAATAATAGCAGAAACTTTCCAAACATAGGAAGAGAATCTGAAATACAGGTAACTGAGGCTTACAGAACCCAAATTAACCATAACCAAAATAAATCTTCACCCAGACATATAATAATAAGGGTATAAAAAATACAGCACAAGAACAAAATACTAAAAGCTGTCAGAGAAAAGAAACAGATCACCTATAAAGGAAAGCCTATCAGAATCATGGCAGACTTCTCAACACAAACCTTCAAGTCAAGAAGAACTTGGAGTGAAGTATTTCAAATCCTGAAAGAAAACAACTTTCAACCTAGATTGATGTACCCTGCAAAACTATCCCTAAAAATTGATGGAGAAATAAGATACTTTCATGACAAAGAACAACTGAAGAAATTTATGGCCACCAAACCAACACTACAAAGAGTACTGAAAGACACTCTAGGAAGACACAAAGATAGCCACAATCTTAAGAACAACAACAAAAGGAAACCACTAAGCAGGGCAAATAATTAAACAGAAAATGTAGAAAATCAACAACAGAAAGATCTCATGACAGAGATGAGCCAGTACATATCAGTTATATCAATCACTGTAAATGGTCTCAACTCACAAATAAAAAGAAACAGACTAGCAGAGTGGGTTAAGAAACAAAATCCAACAATATGCTGTGTACAAGAAACACATTTCACTCAAAAAGAAATTCACAGACTAAAAATCAAAGGCTGGAAAACAATACTCCATGCAACAGGAACCCAGAAAAAAGCAGAGGTAGCTATTATGTTTGCAGACAATATGAACTTCAAACCAAGAATGATCAAAAGAGGTAAAGAAGGTCACTACATATTTGTTAGGGGAAAACTTCAAGAGGAAGAGGTTACAATATATGCACCAAATATGGGAGCACCCAACTATGTAAGACAATTCTTAATAGACATGAAAAACCAAATAAACAATAATACAGTTATAACAGAGGATCTTAACACCCCACTGTCCCAGAGAGACAGATCAACCAAACAAAAAATCAGCAAAGAAATAACAGAACTGAATCAAGCTTGTGAACAAATGGACCTAGTAGATGTGTACCGAGTATTCCACCCATCAGCTCAGAATATACATTCTTCTCAGCTGCCCTTCGGTCATTCTCTAAAATAGATCATATATTGGTCCACTAAACATGCTTAAGTAAATGCAAAGGAACTGAAATAATTCCATGTGTATTATCTGACCGTGGCGCAGTAAAATTGGAAATGAATGACAAAATACCTACAACAACTGCATAAACACATGGAAATTAAATAATACTCTCCTAAATAGCCAATGGGTCACAGGAGAAGTTAAAGAAAAAATTAAACAATATCTACAATTGAATGAAAATGCAAATACAAATTACCGGAACCTGTGGGATACAATGAAAGCAGTCCTCAGAGGGAAATTTATAGCACTAAATCCTCATATCAGAAAAACAGAAGAATACACATAAACAACCTAATGCAGCACCTCAAACTTCTAGAAAAAGAAGAGCAAGTCAAGCCCAAAGCCCAAAGAAGGGAGGAAATTATTAAGATTAGAGCAGAAATTAATGCAATTGAAACTAACAAAACAATACAAAGAATTAATGAATCGAAGAGTTGGTTCTTTGAAAGAGTAAATAAAATTGATAAACTCCTAGCCAATCTTATCAAGAAGAGGAAAGAAAAAACTCAGATTCGTGCAATAAGAAATGAAAAAGGTGAAATCACTACAGACCCGGTGAAAATACAGAAGATCATCAACACCTGCTTCGAAAACTTTTACTCACATAGATTCGATAACACAGAAGAAATGGACAGATTCCTAGAAACCTATGAATTACCAAAGCTGAATCAAGAAGATGTAAAGTTGCTGAATAACCCAATTTCAGCTAATGAACTTGAAAAGGTAATTAGGACTCTACCAACAAAGAAAAGCCCGGGCCCTGATGGATGCACTGCTGAACTCTACAAGAAATTTATGGAAGACTTAATGCCAACAGTTCTCAAACTCTTCAATGAAATCGAAAGGGAAGCAAGTCTCCCTAACTCATTCCTGGAAACAAGTATTACCCTAATACCAAAACCAGAGAAACACCCAACCAAAAAAGAAAATTACAGACTAATCTCCCTCATGAACATAGATGCAAAAATCCTCCATAAAATACTGGCAAATAGAATACAGCAAGTTATCAGAAAAATTATACACCACAATCAAGTGGGATTCATCCCAGGAATGCAGGGATGGTTCAACATATGCAAATTAATAAATGTAATACACCATATCAACAGGGCCAAGGACAAGAACCACATGATCATCTCAATAGATGCAGAAAAAGCTTTCGACAAAATCCAACACCCATTCATGATAAAAACCCTACAGAAAATCGAAATAGATGGTCTCTATCTCAACCTGATAAAAGCCATATATCACAAACCAACAGCCTACATCTTACTAAATGGAGAAAA
>RJWM01042127.1:0-14532 GCA_004363535.1 Dasyprocta punctata | reverse complement strand
TGAGAAAACAGTTGGATGGGAATGAGGTAGAGAGGTTTTATGTATATTAAAGGTATGAAAGAGAAGAAAAGATGGGTGAAGAAATATGCTCTACAGAGTGAATATGCGTCAAAAAAAGTAGGAAAAGATAAATATACATTCTGCAGAGTACAGAGTGGGCCACTGGGAAAGAAAGAAGGCAGAGGCCGGGAGACCGATGACACCGTCTTTTACATCCCCCATTCGGACATCAGATCGAGGCCGTTCCAGCAGAAACCTGTTTGATCTTCTGCCAGAAGAACTGAAGAGCACATTCTCTGCTTGGGACCAGGATTTAGAAACTTCGGCACCTGTGTCCTTGTCTGGTCTCTGTCCTTGACAGGTCATCACCACCTGGTCAGTTACTTACCCCACCCAAATCTCCCACCTCAAAGCGACACTGGAGAGAGCAGGTGGGTTTTGACAGGTTTAGGTTATCTGTACTGCAGTCTCTGTGGCCCTCTCCCATTATCCTTGCATTGTTGAATTTGACATTAATATATCGTATGGCAGTTTCATTATTAAAGAGAACTGGCTCCCCTACCTCTCCATAATCTGAAATATCTTTTCTAAATAGAGAAACTACATTTTCTTCCTGGTCATCTAAGCTACTAGACTGCTGTTTTTTAGTAAAGGTGGCTCTACTCATGTGAATCCTTTGTAAAAGAACAAAAAAGAAAAAAGAAAAATCAGATAGAAAAGTTAATAAAAACCATAAAAGAAAGAATTTAAATTTAAAGGAAGGCATGAGTTGTCACACTGTCCGTTTAGAGGTCTGATGTTTCAGTTTGTACAGAAAATGTTGAATGCTGTTGAGGTCTTCCCAAAGACACAGAGTGGGGACAGCCATGGCTGGAGAAGTCGGGAGCAGAAGAAATGGGGAGTAGTTGCCCATGGAAATGGGACTTCTCTTATGGATAATGAAAATACTTTAGTTAACTTGTGCTGATATTTGAAGAATTGCACAAATACACTAAATTGCGTACCTCAAATGAGCAAATTACATGGCATGTGAATTATATGGCAATGAAGCTGTTGTTTAAATTTTATTCATTTATTTATTTAATTTTTCAAGGCAGGGTCTCTCTGTGTAGCACAGGCAGGACTCATACTCACAATAGTCCCAGCAAGAATTACAGGCATGCACCACCACACCCTGTTTAAAGCTGTTTTTTGTTTGCTTGTTTTTAATATAAGACAGTTTTGATATTTGTGTGTGTGGAGGCTGCAGCACCAGATAGAGACACATGCTCTTTGTCTTTCTGATAAACTCCAGGGACATTTTTCAGCAGCAATTTTCAGCAACTGCTAATTACTCTATACCATATCCCATCTGAGAAACTGCCTCCAACTTGTAATTGACCTCATTTAGCTGCTGCTTTGCTGTGGAGAATCGTTGCATAGCGCACACATTGCCTCCATCTCTGAGTCACCCAAGGTTTGAATCCAGTGCAAGGAAGCTATTGCCTTTCACAGAAGTGGATGTTTCCATATGCAATGCTCAGTTACTCATTTTTAAGAGCAGACAGTTCCATCTAGTTCCACACGTGAATGTTCTCTTGTACCCAAATTTATTGTTTGATTGCAATGATATCATTTACCATTATTTCAAAATTATGAGTTGATTGCCTGAAAACAGCAGCTTTTAACGAGCTCGCATAAATAATAGTTAGGCTTTGTCATTAATTAAATGTTGTTAACGTCTTTCCTTTCCTTGTGTATACGTGCTTTAGTGTGCCACAAGATGGTAATCTGCTGTTTATTAAGCAACAGCAGATCCAAAGAGGCGATGGTGATAAATAGCTTCATAGAAATTCTCAATATTGTATTGTCACTTGTATGTGACTCCAGTGATTTTGTATGAATAATGAATATGGTGAAATGGGACTTGTTATTTCACATTTTAATTAAACATAAAATGAAGGACCACAGAGAAGGGAATATTTGATGGGGATCTGATCATTTGAATTATTGGCATTTTACAGGGTGTGGTTTAAGAAGCAGAATGCAGTTTGCTTGCTTCTCTTCTTTGTGTGATATGTGTCAGCGCAATGCTCACTACCACTCGGGCTATGTGATCAATGTCAATTTAATTAACCTCTGATATAGTTTCCAAAAGTGCAAAACTAGGAAAAAGACACCACTCTGCTGGTGTTTTTAGAAAGATTACATTACGCATTGCTCCCAGTATACCTAGTGTGTATAATAAAGGCCATAAATGGGAAGTTTTTCATTTCCTCTGTCTTCTTCTAAGACCGTTTTCTGGGTGAAGTCTCTTCTACAATTTACTATCTTTTTGAACATCCACATTTAAATCTTGTTTCCTTAGAGTTTTAAGATCACTCCAGTCCTTCAGGGTCGGATTAAATGTGAAGAGCACACATCAATCACTCGGTAGCCAAAGTTAGAACATTTTTTCTGAAAAGGTGTCTGGCCATAAATGCATTCAGATTTTTTGGCCAATAAGCTTAGTCTTTAATTCTCTACCCTAAGTTATAATAAAACATGTAGATGAAAACTGAGGCATAAATATATTAGCCACAGCATTATTTATAATATAGATTGTAAATAGAGCTGGATAAACAACTGCAGGAATGTGCCAGCAACTTTCTGGCACTGTGACAAAATACCGAAATGATCGACATAGAAAGAGTTAAGGCTTCCTTTGGGTCATGGTTTCTGACTTTTCAGTCCATAATGGCTTGACCCTTCAGTTTTTGGCCTGTATTGACACAGTGCATCGCAGCAGAAATTGTGGCATGGGAAGCCTATTCACTGCAGCCTGGAAGCAAACAGAGAAAAGAAAGATTGGCATCTCAATCCTCCCTCCACACGGGCACAGCCCAGTGACTTGAAATCCTTGTAGTGGGCTCCACTGGTTAAAGGTTTCTACACTTCCTAGTAACACCACAGGCTGGGCACAAAGCCTGTAACATGTGGGCCTTTGGGGAAATTTTAAGACCCAAACTATACCATATAATTAAATAGATTTTGATTTATCATCCAGAAGCCATATGCTGCAGCTTGTATCTAGGTGTCCCCCTAAAGTCTCATGTGGTCATAGATAGGGCTTTTTGGAGGTGGCTGGATTTAAGGGTGTGGATAGTGGAGGCCCCACCCTGGGTGTGGCTACCACCAAACAAGAGGCTTGTAGCCTTGGTGGAACATAGAGGGGGAAGAAGGAGGGCAGGCTTGCTGCTGGTTCTTGGTGCTTTGCGGTCTTCTGCCTGCCCCGCCATGGGCTCTTTCTCCTCTGCAGTGCCCATCAGTTATACTGCCCGGCCGTGGAGCTTGCTGACTGTGAACTGAAGTCTCTATAAACTGGGAATTGAATAAACTTCTCCTCCCTTAACTTGTCAGTGTCTGGCATTCTGTCTCAAAAACAAGAAAAGTAACTAAAACACTGTATCCTTTAGACATTCACACCCTGAGCCTAAACCCAAAGAAAGAATTAACATAGAAAACTACATTTCTATTGAATGGGCCAAGAAATCAACTGTAAATCAGACTGTTAAGCAACCAGGAAGAAAATCCTTGGAATATTCATTTAGTTTCCTCCAAAGTATTCCATCTCTTGAGAGAGTCTCAGAACAATGGAGTATCCATGTCTATACATCTATGCCTATAGACACACGTGCAACTGTGTGTATATTTGTCTATGGATTAGTAGAGAGGGAAAGAAAAATACAAAAATCAGATTTTATATATAAAAATATTATGACATTTTTATTCACAATCTTTTTTTCCACTGTCTCCGAGGAAAATTGCTCTGAATTTTATGAAACTGCCTTAATATTGAGATACTACTTTTTGCAGATGGCAGAGAATACCGAGGAGGGGGCTGTCTGAAGACTTCCGTGCGCTTGTGACCCGGCCCGGATGTGGGAGGACCATGCCAACGCCGCAGCCCACCCACCGCAAACAACAGAAACCGGCTTCAGCTGCACAGCGATGGGAATCTCGCCACAGGCAGTCCAACAAAAACGCATTGCTTCCTGCAGGTTTGCGATGAACAGTAGGTATTTCCCGCACTAGGTTAATTTTACCAATATACAAGGTTACAAGCAGAAAAAAGAAAGGTAGGATAGTTTCTTAGACTTCTGTTGAAAATTTAATATGCAAATTTCAAACGCAATTGTGGATACATGGAGCACTAAACCCATCAGAGCCTTTTTTGAGAATTAGTTCCTGAATTCCAGCCTTACACATTTGTAAGTAAACCTCAAATATTCTGGGCAAATAAATTTTGCTGTAGACAACTAAATAGTGTTTTAATGTTAATTTGTATTTTAGACTTCATCCTAAAAGCTCACTAAACTTTCATATTTGTCCAAGAAGTTTATTTTTTAAAGTCTGTTTTATATTGTTCCTATAAATTTTCTATTGACATATAATAATGTATACATTTATATATACAAAATTATCCTTATGATAAAATAGTATGCTGATATTAAACTCATGCATGAAGTAAAAATAAAAAACAAATAATCTTTTTGAGTTTCAGAATAATATTTGGGCCAGGCATATAGCTCAGCAGCACAAGTGCCTGCCTGGCAAGTGCAAGGTCCTCAGTTCAATTACCAGTACCAAATACCAAATATATATATGCATTGTAAGAAACAAAACACAGGTGGGCGTGGTGGCACATGCCTTTAATCCCAGCACTCAGGAGGCTGAGGTAGGAGGAGCGTTGTGAGTTCGAGGCCAGCTTGGGCTACAACGTGAGCGCAAGGCTGGCCTGAGCTACATAGTGCGACTCTGCCTCAAAAAACTAGGACTGGGCATTTGGCTTAGCGGCTTAAGTGCCAAACACAAGAAACAAAATCAAAGTCATTTGTAGTAATAAGTACCTTAGCTGGCTATGTCCTTGAAAATCCTGCCTGGACATACACAACATGTTATTTTGTGTGACTAAGATTGTACAATGTGTATCATGCTTTTCTATGCATCACAAACGTTCACAAAGTTAAACTCTCAAAGGTACAAGAGAATTTTTAATGACTCAGCATATGCTGCACTAACTCAGTATGTCAGCAAAAATAGTAATCTTGCCCTAGTTGGGGACAAACATTTCACAGAAGACAAAAATGTTAACAGTGCTCTAGACAGAAGTATTGACAGAGATATGGTTGAAAAACTGCATTCCCTTAATGCTCATAAAAATATAACTTACATGAAACAGAATGTAAACCATATAAAAAAGATCATGTCTGTATGGAAAATGTTGCAATTAAACATGCAAAGTACTTACGATGTCTTTGTGATGGAATCATGTTTTTTTTTCTTTTTATAACAATACTTTATATCCATTCTCAATAATTCCAATAATGATCATGTGACAGTAAAAACTTGCAATGCATTAATACCTTCTTTGCTTTATCTTGTGAGAATTATGCATAATTTTACAGGTGGACAAACTCACAGTACTGGAAACCTCAGTGAACACTGGGACTGAATGAATGCTCCTTTCTTAACTATCTTTTTTTTTTTTTTTTTGGTGGCACCAGGGATCGAACTCACAGCCTCGCACCTGCCAGACAGGTGCTTAAGCCACTGAGCCAAACTCCGGGCCTAGATTTTTCTGAGGCAGGGTCGCACTATGTACCTCAGGCTGGCCTTGCGCTTGCGTTGTAGCGCAAACCGGCCTTGAACTCACAGCGCTTCTCCTACCTCAGCCTCCCGAGTGCTGGGATTAAAGGCGTGCGCCACCATGCCCAGTTCTTGACTATCTTTGAAGAAAATTAGAATCATTTCTTCCTTTCCACATATGTCTTCCAGAATCTCTCATGCTTCTTGCAATTTCACCACTAGGAATTTTTTTTTTCACCTGAATCTGGGAACCCTATGATAAGTCACTTATCTAGGGAAATAGAAAAGGGATTCCTAGTCAGTGCCCCCGCATTGAGAATTATTTCAGGGCTGGAGGTAGCCTCAGGGGAAAGCACTTTCCAGCACTGGGAAGCAGATGAAGCAAAGGAAAGGAGAGGAGAGGAAAGCAAATGAGAGAGCAGGGGAGGAGAAGGGAAGGATGGGAAGGGAGAGGAGAAGGCTGAATTCATAGTTCAGCTGAAAGAGTCTGACGAGACCCTCTCATGGCTGCCCTCTTATCCCTTGACAGTCAGAAATTAGTGCGGATTCAATGGACTAAACTACTTAAGATTACCTCTTTCCTAAGCGTTTTCACCCAACTGAACTAAACCTAGTCCAAATTGTCACCAAAACAGGTCTTTCACTAACTTAAATCATTAGTGCCTGCAAATGTAGTGCTCCTCTGAAATCTGCCTTTTGAGCTGCTGATAGATCAGATACACTGGAGTGCAAGTAAACTGCAGCAGAGTGAAAGGGACGTGAGCTGCTGGGCCCGGGTCAGCCAGGCCACCAAGACTAGCTGAAGACAAATCTCAGCCCCGCTGTAATTCTTTCCTGTGCTAAAACTGGCAAACGGGCTTACACACTTTACACTAACTATAGCTTAAAGTCGATGCTTCATTTTTACTCACTATATCGTGACACAATATAGGGAGCATCAGTATTTATTAGTTTGAGTATTTTTGTAATGTGAAGGTGGGAAAAGAGACATTGGGATTTTGTAAAACATACCCAAGTATTATGTTTTCGACTTCTCTTCGCCTCCTCTTGCTCACTGCTTCACACCCTTCTGTGTAAACTGAGCACAGCACAGGCTGAGTGTGCGGTTAAAGTTGCATACAGCTCTTTCCTGCCTCCAGACTCCTCCTGAATCTAAAATTAGCAAGGAAGTCAGCAGACACAGATCGAGGGTCCTGGCGTTTCTCTTCATTGTTCCAACTTCAGCACACGTGCTGCCGGTGAGCACAGAGCATTTCTCAGGCTGGTAATTTCCAGTGGGATTTTGGAATAAACCAACAAAATCAAGCAAAAAGAAAATGTTTTAGCTGGACCCTACCACTTCTCTTCAGGGCTGATATTTTGACTGAGAAGTGAGCAAGAAGGTTTTTATTTTTCAAGCTAATTCCAAGGTTTTAAATTAGTGTATCCCTTCATAAACACTACACTCTTGTAAGGAATAATCTATATATTGTGAATGTGTTAGGGGGTTTTATAGTTTTGCATACCTTTGTCTCTCTATATCTTTATCTAGTTTGTTCTTTGTATGATTTCCATGCCTATTTCTGTTACGAAGGAAGGTTAAGCATCCTGGTTAGCAGACAACTCTAAAGTCTATTTCCCAGATTTTGGATCCTACTAGATTCATCACTTATCAGCTGTGGACTTAAACTACCTGTAACCTAAGAGCTGGATAGCAGCCATTATTATCATACTAATTATTATTGTTTTGATTATTATTAGTGTTTGCATCTATCTATGCCAGAGGGCATCAGTTTACTGGATTTTTGTTTTAAAATAAATATACTTCTGCATATACCTATCACAAAAAGATGAAAATCAATTTAACTTGTGATTTACAGAAATGATCTTTTAATTTAAATTTAGAGAGCATTTACTGTTCGTTTCCTTCTCTCATTTCATCTTATTTGTAAATGAAATGCCTCAATTTCAACTTTTCTGAACATCTGGAAATCTATAAGCAATCCTTCAGGGCTGCCCTACATAAATATTATACTTCAGATATACTGCAAATGTTTTTTAACTTTTGAGTTCAGTAAATTTAAAGTTCTCCTGAACGCTCTGTAGTGCCACAAACATAAACAGAGTGAATTCACTTAAAATCCTAATTCTATAGCAGCTACATTTTTAAACTGTCGAATCACAGGGCTGTTACCTGAAGAGGCTAAACCCTTTTAAACACTATAAGTACATAAACTGTCAGATTTGCTCAAATTCTTTCTTTAAAACAGTTTCCACTCAGATTTTATTGGCACATTTTAGGTATATAGAATTGGAGCACATTCATCATAGAACATTTGTGGCTGTACGTGATATCACTTGCTTCTTTTTCTTCCCATTCTCCCACTCTCCCTTTGATCCCTTCTCCCCATTTACAAAAGTTTTGTTTCCATTTTTTTCTTCTTTTCTCATCTTTTTAACTTTTCCCTTCTTTTCCTTTCTGCTCCCCCCCTATTTTTATTACCTCCCCATCTGAACATTTTCTTTCTATTTCACAATACCTATTAGATATTTTGGTCCTTACTTACATATCTGGTTTCTCATATCAGAGAAACACTGTGGTATTTACACAAGTGTGTCCAATTTATTTCACTTAAGAGTATGTTCTCAAGGTTCATCCATTATCTAGAAATGTCTCAAGCTTATCCTTATTTGTGGCAAAATAGTGCTCTATTGTCTAAAAAATCACATCTTAATCTATTCACCAGTTGTTGGGCATTTGGGCTCTACCCAAGATTTTTGCTATAAAAACTGTGCTGCTATAAACATGGTCATGCAAGTATCACTGTGGTATGAGGCTTTTAATTTTGGGGGAAAGATACTACAAGGGGAAGAGCTGGGTCGAATGGAACCTCTAGTTCTAGTTTCCTGAGACTTCTCCACGCTGGTTTTCACAGTGGTTACACCAGCCTGCATTCCCGCCCACAGTGGAGAAGGGTTCATTTTCCCCCAGAGCCACACCAGCATTTGTTATTGGTTGATTTCTTGATAATAGCCATTCTTTCTGGGGTGAGATGGAATCTCAGAACTGTTTTAATTTGCGTTTCTTGAATAACCAGTGATATTTCACAAGTTTTCATATATTTATTTGCTATTTTTATTTCCTCTTCTGAGAAGTGCATACTCATCACAAATGCCCATTTTGGGTTTTTAAATTTAAGGGGTCTGATTTTGTAGTGGATTGGTAACTGGTGGCCAATTTAAACACCAGCTGAACTGAATTAGCGTGGTGCTGAGTGTGGACAGCCCTCCTGAGGACTGTTGCCGGCATAAAAACGAGACCTGGAGAGGAAGAGCAGCACTGTGGGTTCTCCTAAGTGAGTGTCGTTTGGACCTGTTGGTTCTTTTGGAGCTGTTGGTTCTCCTCAAGGAGCTGGTCATGCTGGACACCCTGATGTGAACTCAGCTGTTATCATCAGAGGAGCTCGGGACATTTGTTGCTGAGAATGGCTGTGGTCCACTTTGAGGGAGCTCTGATTCTTACTTTGAGCTTCACTTCCTGGTTCTGGAGGGGAAGATGTGTGCTGTTTAATCTCCAGGAGAAGCTTGTCATGCTGGCTTTCTGATATGAACCCAGTTGTTCTCATCCTCAGAGGAGCTCAGTACCTCATCGTCACTGAGGATGGCTGTGGGACTTTTAGAGGGAGTGTTGATCCTTATTTTGAGCATCACTTCTTGGTTCCACTGTAGAACCCTCAACCTACTGGCACAGGGCCCTTACTCCACTGGCATAGACTTTCTAGCTTCCACCACTGACCTTTGGGCCTTCCCAGCACAGCTCTGTGAAATAGACTTGAATGAGTCATTACCATGGTCTAGGTTTTCAGCTGAGCTCATGCAGGTTATTGCCATGGGATCCAGGCCCTCAGTTGTATTTTCCAGGTCTTTAGTGTGTGGACAGATTTCCTGCAGTTTCTTTGTATTTGACTCCTTGAGTGACCATTATCAATAATACTATAAATTATGTGTCCTGTATGTAATTGTTCTCCTTGTAACCCCTGACTACAACAGATTTTTTAGAGTACTTTATAGTAGTCCTTGGTCTGAGAACAGCTGGCAAAAATTTTTCCCATACTGTGTGCTGTCTATTCACACTATTGATGATTTCTCTTGCTGCACAAAAGTTTTAAATAGTATGAGATTCCAGTTAATGATTCTTTGTGATAGTTTTTGTGTGCTAGGAAATTTGTTCATAAAGTCTTTGCCGATACTAGTGTCTTCAAGAATTTTACCTATTCTGTCATCCAGCTGATTTAATGTTTCTGTTTTAATACTTATTTGATCCATTTCAATATGAGTTTAATGCATAGTGAAAATATGGGTCTCATTTTAATCTTTGGCATGTGTAGAGCCAGTTTTTCCAGCACCATTCATTAAGCAGGGTATCTTTGTTCCAGAGAATGTGTTTCACACCTTTGTCAAAGACAAGGTAGCTTAGTACGTCTGGAGTTGTTTCTGCATCTTGTAGTCTGTTCCATTGATCCTCTGGTCTGTGTTTTTTGCTATTACCATGATGTTTTTATCACAGTAGCTTTGCAGTATAATTTCAAGTCAGGAATTATGATGTGCCCCCCACCTCCCACCTTGTCTTTATTCCCCAGAACTGCCTTTGTTATTCTAGGTCTGTTCTTGCTATTCTAAGTCTATTCTGGTTCAAATGAATTTTAGGGTTGTATTCTCTAATTCTGTGAGATATGCTATTGGAATTCTGATCAGAATTGCACTAAATCTGTATAACAATTTTGAGAGTATTCCGATTTTCACTATATTGGTTCTTGATACCCAAGAGCTAGGATATTCTTTTCAGAGTACTGTAGTTTTCAATGTAGAGGTCTTTTACTTCCTTCTTTAGGTTGATTCCTAAGGATTTCTTTTCTTTTTTTGGATGCTATTTTTAAAGATGTTGTTTCCCTAATTTCTCTCTCAGTGAGTTTGTTATTTGTGAGCAGGAATGCTATTGATTTTTGAGTGTTGACTTTGTATCCAGAAACACTACTGAATTTGGTTATTAAATCTAAAAGTCTTTTGGTAGAGTTTTTGGGGTCCTCTATGTATTTTGTCATCTGCAAATAATGAGAGTTTAATTTCTTCCTTTCTTTTGTCTGATTGCTCTGGCTAAAGTTTCCAGAACTATATTGAATAAGAGTGGTGACAGTGGGCATCCTTGTCTTATTCCTGATTTTAGAATGATTTTCAGTTTTAGAACATTCAGTGTGATTTTGGCTGTTGGTTTGTTATAGATGGCATTTACCAGGTTGAGATGAAGACTATTCCAATTTTCTATAGGGATTTTATCATGAATGAATTTTGAACTTTGTCCAAAGCTTTTTCTGTATTATCGAAATGTTCATATTGCTTTGTCCTTGGCTCTTTTAATATGGTGTTTTACATTTATTGATTTGTGTACATTGGACCATCCCTGCATCCTTTGGATGACTCTTACTTGGTCACGGTTTATAATCTTCTTGATGATTTGTTGCATTCTGTTTGCCAGTATCTTATTAAGGACTTTTGAGTCTATGTTCATTACGGAAACTGGCCTGTAATTCTCCTTCTTAATCAGTTCCTTCTCTGATTTTGATATCAGGGTAATGCTTGCTTCCAGGAATCAGTTTTGGAGTTTGCTTGCCTCTAAATTTCATTAAAGAGTTTGAGAAATATTGGTAGTAAGTCTTCTCTAAATTTCTTATAGAATTCAGCACTGAATTCATCAGGGCCTGGGCTTTTCTTTGTTGGTAGGTTTTTAAATACATCTTCAATTTCATTGATTGATACTGATTTATTTAAGAGCTTTATATCTTCTAGATTCAGTTTTGGTAATTCATGTATATCTAGTAATCTATTCGTTTCCTCTGTATTTTCCATCTTAGTAGAATACAAATTTTCAGAGTAGGTAGAAATGATCTTTTGTATAGGATGCATTACGATTTTACCCTTTACATTCCTAAGTGTGTGGATTTGAGCCTTTCTTTCCTTTTTTAAATAAGCTTTGCTAAAAGTGTGCTGATTTTATTTTATCTTTCAAAAACTCTACTTTTTATTTCATTAATTTTTTTTCTGTTTTCTTAGTCTCCATTGCATTGATTTCTGCTCTGATCTTTATAATTTCATCTCTCATATGCACTTTGGGCTTGATCTTCTCTTCTTTTTTCTAGAAGCTTTCATTTCAACATTAAGTTATTTATTTGAGATCACTCTGTTTTCTTGGTATGGATATTCATTGCTATTAACTTCCCTTTTTGGAGTGTTTTCATTGTGTTCCATAAGTGCAAATATGCTGTATTGGCATTATTGTTTAATTGTAGAAAGTATCTAATTTCTTAATTACATCTGTGACCCAGTGGTTGTTAAGGAGGTTGTTATTTAATTTCCATGTGCTTATGTAGTTTTTGAGTTTCTTTTGCCATTGATTTACAATTTCATTTGAATATGGTCTGATAATATGCATGGGATAATTTCAATTCCTTTGCATTTACTTAAACATGCTTGATGCGTTATTTGTGGTCTATTTTGGAGAACATTCTGTATGCAACTGAGAAGAATGTATATTCTGATGTTGTGAGGTAAAACACTCTGTGGACAACTACTGAGTCCATTTGCTCAAAAGTTTGATTCAATTCTAGTATTTCATTACTGATTTATTGTCTAGTTGATCTGTCTTTTTACAACAGTGGAGTATTGAGGTTTCCCAGTAGAATTTTATTAGGGCTTATTTGATTTTTCATGTCTGTTAGTAGTTGTCTTGTGTAGTTGGGTGCAGTGGTATTTGTTGCATGCATATTTGTGATTGCTATCTCTTCCTCTTGGATTTTTCCCTTTATGAGGATGTAGTGACCTTCTTTGTCTCTTTTAATCAGTCTTGGTTTGAAATTCACTTTATCTGCAAGTAGAACAGCTAATGTTGTAGTCAGAGTTTAGAAGGGAAAAATTTAATACAGGACATATAATTTATAAGATTATTTTATAATATTCACCTAAAGAGTCAAATGCAAAAGTGTGTGGGAGATCTGTCTACACACTGGAGACCCAAAGAATCCATGAGTTCCTGTATCCCACAGCAATATGCTGAATGAGTCCAGCTGAAGGCTTCAAGCCCATGGCAATGTCCTCCATGAGTCCAGATGGAGGGCTAGAGTCCATGACAGTGTCTCATGCAAGTCTGTATCAATTGTCTGCACTGGCATGACCCAAAGGCCAGTGGTAGATGCTAGAAAGTCTGTGCCAATGGGATGAAGGATCTGTTCCAGCAGGCCGAGGGATCTGCCCTGCAACCAGGAAGTGATGCTCAAGGTAAGGACCAGAGCTCCCCAAAAGTGAACTACAGCCATCCTCAGTGATATTGATGATAACAGCCAAGTTCATATGCAGAAAACCACCATGACAAGCTTTTCCAGGTGGATCAATGGCACATCATTTTCCCCTCCAGTTTTCTTTTTATACTATTGACAACAATCCTCAAGTGGGTCATCCATACCTGGCACCACACTGATTCAGTTCAGCTTGGTGTTACAAGCTGACCATTAGTTAAGCCACCACAGCTACCCCTGAACTTTTCCAGATTCCTGTCATATAGAGTATTGTGTTCCATCCTTTGACTTTCAGTCTATGAATTTCTTTTTGAAGTAAATGCGGTTTTCGTATGCAGCATATTGTTAGATATTGCTTCTTGATCCATTCTGCCAATCTGTTTTTCTCTTTTTTCTTTTCTTTTCTTTCTTTCTTTCTTCTTCCTTTTTGTTTTTGTTTTGGTTGGTGAAATCAGACCATTGACATTGTTGGTTATAACTGGTATGTATTGACTTATCTTTGTTATGTTATTTTCCTTTTGTTGGCTCCATTTTTTAACCCTGTGTGTATTTGTTTGCCTTGCCTGGAGGATTCATTCCTTTGGGATTCATGCAGTTGTAGTCCTTATTATCTCTTTCTACAATGTCCCTCAGAACATTTTGCAGTGCTGGTTTTTTGTTCATGAATTCCTTCAGGTGTTTTTGTCATGGAAGTATCTTATTTTTGCATCAGTTTAGAAAGATATTTGTTCAGAGCACATCAGTCTGGGTTGGAAGTTTTCTTTTAGGGTTTGAAATACCTCAGGCTAGCTCTCCTTAATTTGAAGGTTTGTGTTAACAAGTCAGCTGTGACTCTGATGGGCTGTCCTTTCTAGGTGATTTGTTTCTTTTCTCCAACGGTTTTTAATATTCTGTTGTTATGTTGGATTTCTGAAATTGTGCCTATTATATGCCTATAATATGCTGTAGATTTTTTTGATCATGAATAATTGGAGTTTTGTATGCCTCACTTATTTGTATGTCAGTTTCTTTTTCCCTGTCAGGAAAGGAATCTATCTTTTCATTATCACCAACCTCAGGCCTGTCTTCTCTGTCTGAGAGTTTGTCCTCATATTCCTTCATTCTGCTGCAGGTACTTTCAGTGTAATGTTTAATCCCCTGGAAATCTGCTGGAATCTGTTTTATGGATTCCATTTCTTTCCTTTGTTGAGCATTCATGTTTTTCATCCTTTTCCTAATAGTATCTTTTTAAAATTTTTATCTGCTCTAGAGTCACTAAACATGTTTCTTGTCATGGTCACTCTCTCTATAGTTATGTAAGAAATCATTTCTGGCTTGATTTTTTTCTAGAGCTTCATTCATTTGCTTTGTTATTACTACATCAAAAATGCCAGGTGGTAGATTTGGATTGTCCCACCTCATTGCACCCTGGAGTTGGTGGTGGTGAACTGAATGTCTGGGTTTGCGTCTTGTTTAAATATCTTCTCATTTTCTTTTTCTTTTTTTTTTCTTTTTGTGTTTTATTTTCTTTTTCTTTTTTTTTATTTCCTGACTGGATGCTTGTAAATTGTCTATGGTGAGTAGATTTATTGATAGTATTTAGAACCCTCAGGAAATGACT
>RJWM01042126.1:0-14524 GCA_004363535.1 Dasyprocta punctata | reverse complement strand
GGCCGGGCGTGGTGGCGCACGCCTTTAATCCCAGCACTCGGGAGGCTGAGGTAGGCGGAGCGTTGTGAGTTCGAGGCCGGCTTGGGCTACAACGCGAGCACAAGGCCGGCCTGAGCTACATAGTGCAACCCTGCCTCAAAAAATCCAGGGCCGGGAGTTAGGCTCAGTGCCTTAAGCGCCTGCCCTGGCAGGCGCGAGGTTGTGAGTTCAATCCCCGGTGCCGCAAAAAAAAAAAAAAAAAAAAAGTACTTAAAGCTTCAGTTAGATCTCCTTAAATTCTCCCCACTGAATGAATATTCTAGGCTCTTCTGCTCTATAGTCAATTCTTGTTTCCATGCATTTAAGAAATAATTAGAATATAAAGAATAACAGGTTTTACTGTGAGTACATCAGAGCCAAGACCAAAGTAAAAAAAAAAAAAGCAAATTCCTGGGCAAGGAATGCCCAAATTAGAAGACTCTGAAACAGTTTCATAGCTATAGGTAGATAAATAGGAAAGGAACTCAGAATATCTGCTAAGGTCATGCCTAAAGGGTTGAACCTACAGCATATGCATTTTCATGCAAGTGTCTCTCTAGGAATTTTCAAGAACTCAAAGCTTCTCCTGGGAAGTATGAAAGAAAGCCTAAAGCTAACACTGTGCTGGTAAATATTTGATAACTAGTTCATATGGGAGGAAACGTGCACTTATAAATACACGCATTTTGTGGGGGAGGGTACTGGAAATCAAACTCAGGACCCTATGCTTGCCAAGCAGGTGCTGTGCCACTCAGCTATATCCCCAAGCCCTAAATACATGTATTTTAACTGATAAAAGATTTTAGCACACAACTTTCAAATCACAATAACATGCTGTACAGGTTTCTGGCCTAGGAGCAATAGTCTAGACGTGTAGGAGGTTATACCATTTAGATTTGTCTAAGTACACTTTGTGATGTTTGCATAAGAATGAAATTGCCCAATAGTATATTCCTGAAAACATATCCCCATCATTAAGAAATATCATTAAAAGGGCCAGGAGTTTGGCTCAGTGGCTTAAGTGCCTGCCTGGCAGGTGTGAGGTTGTGAGTTCAATCCCCGGTGCCGCAAAAAAAAAAAGGAAGAAAGAAAAGAAATATCATTAAGAAATGTAGGTCTGTACTCTTAAATCTCTGAGCCTAACTGCCTTTGGGTGTTGAATGAGTTCACATGAAGGCAAAAGCCCAAGACTGCTTACCAATGGTACCACCCATAGCCATCGCTCCAGACATCTGAGCTAACAATTCTGGGCATGGTTTTAGGCCTCCAAGGGTGGCTGCCAAGCCGCCAGCAACCCCGATCATGCCCAATGCATTGCCAAGACGAGCTGTTCCCTGGGTAGAAAGGCCGGCTAGCGCACCAACACAGCATAAGCCTGAGCCTAGATACATGATCTTTTCAAAGGAAAAGGAAGAGAGAGATTATTAAAATTTCAGTCTATTGTTAACTAGGACCTCCCATGGAAACAAGTTTCCCTAAGGACAATTTAAATTCCAATAAAGGAAGGACAGATCTGAGTGCTTCTTTTAACAATTCATTACATTTTCCTACTCAAAATCACTAACATGTCAAATATTTCAAATTGTACTTGAAATTATACAGCTGGTTTATTTGGTGTTTTGTTTTGTTTTGTTTTGTTTTTGCATTGTATATAATCCACAAAAAATATAAAAGTACAATTAAATTTGGGTTCTTTTTGGGGTCTGAAAATACTAAACTTGACCAAATGTTATGCAAAAGCCAGCCCCTGATGTTGTTAAGTGACAGGAACTGTGCATATACTTTACTCATATTATCACATAGTCTCTTGAGATCCAAGTGAGGAAAGAATCATCACCCTAATTTTACAAAAGAAAACATAAAAATTTAAAGAGTCTACATCATTTCTCCACAGTCAAATGATCAGTAAATGGCAAATCTGGAATTCACACTTGGGTCTCTCTGACTTGCTCCTTCCACTCTTCTCAAAAAAAAAAAAAAAAGAGAGAAAGACTTTTTGGGAAACATAGAAGAAACCAAGAAAGACATGATTTTTCTGTTACTGGAAAGGTTGCAATACAGTGACAATCACTGACACAAAATAGAAAGTACAGAGTTCAGATCAAAATTGAGGCTGCACTATGTTTCAACTGGGAACTGTCAAAGCTCGATTCCATTATTTCCCTTTGACTACACTACATTAATTTTTAAATTATCTTTTTGAAATGAATTGGTATAACATTCTGTAGTAACACAAGGTAATATACTAGATTTTTAAAGAAACAAAGCAGGATTTATCTATTTTCTTATAGATTAAAGATTAATAATACTTGATAAAAATTTTCAAATTTATTACTGATTATTTCATTGAATCCTTAAAACAACCCAGCCAGGTTCATATAGAACACCAATACTCCTAAACTGTTTACATGTGAAAAATTTGGGACCACACAGGTAAATTCATATTAATAGGCAAAGCTGTCTCTAGAATCCAGGGTCTTAGTCCTTAGGGAGTACTAATGCTCTGTTCAACCCAAATGTTTCCATAATTATTGTATTATCTTGATAGAGCTGTATTTTCTTAATAGTTTGGAGCTTGCAATAATAACATTAAATCTAATAGGAAGAAAACAATGGTAAAAATAAAAACTTTCAAAAGTCCACTTACTTGTTCAATGTTATAACCACTGTAGAGGGCAGCTAAATATCCACCAACAAAGGTACCAGCAGGAAGTAGATACAGGTAATTGTATTCTGGGGGATCTGTGGGACGCTTGAACATGTCCAGCATTCTCTGAGTCACCAGAAAGCCACCTTATCAAAAGAAAGGAAATTCAAAACAGAACAAGGTATCACGTTTGAGCTCACAGAGAAGCGTGATTTTTTTTCAAGTGCTACAATTTACTCATTTTAATTATATCTTAATTACCTAGAGATAAATACAGTTTTATGCAACATTTTAGAACCTCAAAAATCAAAGTCATTCTATTATTCAAGCCAGTTCCTCTAGGGTGGAGGAAGAAAAAACCCTCTAAATTCAGTCAGGAAAAAACTTGCAATCAGAATACAAAACCAATTATTTCTGCATGACTAAAAGTAAACAGCCATTCAGAAAGCTTGGAAATGCAAAAAATCAAAGGTCAGTAATTTTTCTAATAGATTATTCTTCTTGCTAAACTCCAATAAGTAATAAAGAAAAAATACCATATCAACAGGCACCAGTCTTCTTGAACAAATAAAGAATTTTTAACCATAAAATAACATCAAATGGGTCTCATACATGGTTAATGTGCTAGACTTTCAGATGCCAGGAACACTGGCTGCAATAAGGCAAAGCACTAAAACTTTATCTAACATTATACTCATTTATAGATGTTACAGTGACAGCAGTAAGTCAATATAATTGAAAACTTTGCATCTGATAACTTTCCAGTTAAGCTGTAGCCAGAAATCATTATGTTCATTTTGGAAGACAAAGTGACTGATTCTTTCATCAACAGTTTCTAAAAATTACAGATGAGCAAAATGATTTTCCTTCACACAGAGCCTTTATACTGTGAGTAAACTATTTTTTTAAAAGTATAATCAAATTCTTAAAATTGGAAAGTCTACTTTATACTGATTTACATTTGTTTCTTCTGTCTCCACTAAAAAAACAATCTGGGTTCTTTAAATATCATCTCAGTATCATCATACCTGCAATGTTGACTGAGGATATGAATGTAGCAAGAGCAGCAAGACCCTGAGAGGTTGTGGAAGGATAGAAATGACCTCCCATCAGTGCCATCCCACCAACTGCAGTCAAACCTAAAATGAAAACATCACTGCGGTGAATAATTATGCTGACACCTCCAAACCACATGATACAGCTAAAGGACTTCATATGTAGATTCAAAAAGGGGAAAGTTGTCAATGTCAAAAACAAGGCTGTTTTCTTGAGCCTTCATTTAAATGACATAAACAGTTTTCCTGATGAAGACTATTGATGACACACCTTCACACCTGTCTCACTTGAATACTGTTGTGGTCAAAAAGTTAACGAAACCTTTCCTTCTTTTACATAAAAGTCTTGCCTTTCTTTAACTTTCCATTTCTGTTTCCCTGATAAAAATACAAATCAACAGACAATATTGTTTATTGATGCTTTGAAATTGGACTGGAAAGAACTAATCATGAACTATAAATACCTGATTGGTATGTCACAGCTTTGGGCTTTCCTAAGTACAGCACCTCTCAAAACTAGAGTGTTTACTATAAAAAATCTGGAAGTGATACCTACGGCAATATTTAAGAGATGACCATGACCCTGTTGCCTGACCAGTGTATGTCTCATTCTCTCATATCTGAGCCATTACTCAGGGTAAAATATAATAGTTCCTGGGAATCTGTGTGTATCACTGCATGAACTGCTATGAAGACTCACACCAAAGAGAAATGCATTATACTGTCCCAGTAGAAAGCTGGTTATTGTCCCCTGAACTCTTCTATGAACTAATGTCACCTGTATAGCTTGCTTGTTAGTGGATCTAACAGCTGCTAGAGAATGTTGTGATCAATTTTGTGAACACTAGTTTTCAAATTTCATCAGTGGAATTTTTTCCTTAAAAGAAACTGTAACTGAAAGAGCAGCTCAAAGGGTTGATATGCACAATGGCCTCTTATTTCACAAACCCACTAACCTTCAGAGACCCCTAAGTCCCCACGACAACCTCGTCTCACACCAGGCAAGACAATTTGAAAACAAAGACTTTATAAACCTCACTGAAAGCATTCCTAGAGCTGAGAAGATGAGGAAAACATGAACAAACCTGAGATTGCATTTGTCACAGACATCAGTGGTGAGTGGAGAGCAGGAGTCACTCCCCAGACAGTGTGGTACCCCACAATGCCAGCCAAGCCAAAAGTGGTCACCATCTGAGAAAAGGCTAGATCAGGAGCTGCAATGCCCAAACCCAGTATCCCAGTAATACCTAGAGAAAGATTATAAAGAGTGTGAAATGACATCCAATTATCTCAGTAAGATTAAAAGCACACACACACCCACACACAAACATGTGGAGAATCAATGTTTTAAACTCTACTCCCATCCCAATAACAAGCAGATTCCTTTAGACATTTGACAACTGAGGAGTAGGGGAGAGAGGCAAATATTACGGACAAAATCCAACTTTCTGACCACTCCTCCCACCCAAATCAATTGTGAAGATCTAATAATATTTATAAATGAGTCACCTTAATAACATTTTGCACATTTTCCTGTGCATAGCTTTGTCCTCTTCCCTATTTTAATTTTCATTGACAATGCCACATGTGTTCATACAAGAATTTTAATTCTAAATTATAGGTCTTTAGAGGCACTACAAAGAATTTTCTACTTGGGTACGACATAACCTTTAAAAAACAGTACTTTTATAAAGCCAATTTTATGTCACTCTCAGATTTGGCCAAGGAAGAGTGGTTTAAAAAAGAGTAGGAAGGATTTCATTCACTCCAGCACCTCCCCAAAACATATGGCTTCCACCCACCCGGGCCAGGAGTTTTGCAATTGCTCCCGAATCTGGACTGGACTGCTGGCCAGGGCAGTCAGTTCTAGACTCAACACCAAGTCAGCAAACAGGATTTTACAAAGAAAAGGAAAAAAATACAAATTAAATTAAGAATGTGCACAATACAAACAGTCAGCTCTGAACATACATCTTTAATTATCACCTTCCTTAATAACAAACATATGGATAACTGTTCCACAATAGAAGAAAGGGTTACCTAGTGGTCAGTAAAAAGAGAATGATAGGATTACCAGAAAGCTGGAATTTTACTCTCCTTAATAAGGGACCTTTACACTTGATAGAACTATTATTTTCTAAGTGGCATGGCTGGGACATCTAAAATCAACATTAATTTTACTTTAAGTCATTCAGGAGGACTTAAATTTCAATTTATATTTTCTAACCCACATACAAGATTTCCAACTTTTTAATGGGTAGCCTGCTAACTATCTGGGGGAAGAGTCAAATAAAACGGCTTGCCTGCCAGCAAAAAAATCAGAGAAGCTATATCGTTGTGCTTAATCATGTTTTCTTAAACCAGAATGCCTGGTTCAAATCCTTACTCTGCTGTTTGTTAGCTGTGCCATCTCAGGCAAGTTATTTAACCCCTCTGTGTTTCAGTGTCCTTATCCATAAAATTATGAACACTTTCTGTCTTTATTTGAAATCATATAATAATATACTCACCTCACTGAATTCTTGTAAGGAATAAATAAGCTAAAGCATTTAGCACAATATCTAGCATTCAGTAATTGCTAGCTATTATTTTGATCACAATATTCAGAAAGCACTAAATACCATAATCCACAGCCCTTTGTGTTGGACATCAAAGATACATAATACATCACACATGTGAAGGTTTTCTTATGAATTATTTAACAATCTATAAAAAAGCAATATATCATGATTCAATAAATAGAAACCTACCTATAAAGTACAAATAAATATACATAAATGTCTTGCATATTTCTTAAGAATCTCAAAGAGAAATAGAAATTTACAATCCTACTCAGAAAACACTCTGCACAATACGATAATCTAGTGTTTTCTTTTTTAAACACTCTGTACAATACACTAATCTAGTTTCTTCTCTTTTTTCCCTTAACAAGTAAGTGCAAACAGGGACACTGCCCCATCTATTCAAAATGCTCACAACCAGAAGCTGTTACAGTCATTTTGCTGACACTTGCTCTTTATTCAAGGAGAGTTACATGTTTAGCTTTAAAACAGCTGGATTCACATGGGAATTTAGAGAATGCTGAGGCTACAAGAATTATGTGTGCCTGTTGCTGGTCCTTAATTCTTTAGAGTTTGCTTTTGTTGTTTTTATTCTGGCTCTAAGCAGAGCTAAACATTTTTAATTCAGTCTATGAGATGGAAATCAATTTAAAATCAAATATCCCTACTTCAGCTGCTAACGATGCATAGCCAAAACACTATTTCTCACTATTTTATGATAATTCTTTAGTGTTTTCATGAAGGTGAACTTAAAAACAAGAACTTACACTAAATTGCAAAGAAAAAGATCAAAAGTAAAACATTAAATACTTTTGCAAGGTGAGTAAATTAGAATGTCAGTCAAACTTTCAAGGGCTGTACTTTGTCCTATAATGGTTATTCTTGCAGGGAAATATTTGGCTTCTCAGTCATACTCAACTGTAAAATCACAACTGATGTTTACAAAGCATAAGAAAACTTTTAACTACATTTCTATGCACCTAATATCAGCACAATCTAACATGCATCACTATTTAATATATTTGATGTAGATAAAAATATTAATGACATTTAAGATGTTTTCCTTAGAAGGAGAAGTATTAGCAGCCTGTATATTACTTTACAGGCTTTCACTCACATTTAGCAAAGTGCTTGTGTCTTTTGGGGTAGTCAAATAAGTGCAGTCTCCAATTCTACAGTGGTGGGACAAGTAACATTGGTTTAAAAAACTAAATAGGTCTACCACATGCAATTACTAATGGAATCCAAAGAATAACAGCATTGTATTCACAAATGTTGACAATTAATACATTACATACAAAATTGAAACAAGACTAGATCTTGATCCATGAGACGCTCACCTGCTGTATACGCAGAAGCTGTTGTCATTGTCTTCCTAAATGGTGTAATAGTAGCTGCTTTTTCAGCCTCTATCTCTGCCACTGTCTTCTGTTTTACTGGTGCACCTTGAGGAATATTTTTTGGTGTGGGAGCTGGGAAAATCACTTCACCATCCTAATAGAGATTTAAAAATAGTTTTGCTTTTTTTAAGTCAAATAAACATTTTAAAATCACTTACATAAGATAGCTTACTACTGAAAATCAGTTCTTTTAAATATAATTTCATGTAAGTATATAAATTTACATAATTTGTAACATTTATACAAATATATACTGTATATGTTACACACAGATACATAATTTGCACATGTCTAGATCGAATTCTTAAAGGCAGATACATGAACAGAACATTTAATTTTTAGTTTATTCAACTTATTTCTGGTTTTCAAAAGGAATTTATATTATCAGTGAGTCATCTGTATATAAGTGTTTCCTTTAAATTATTCTGCATTTTTGAACAATTTTATTGGCATAAACCTAGCACCTCAATACTCTATTAGACTATATCTCTGTTATAATTTAGGATTCTTCCATAAACAGAAATCCTGAAACAAATTTCCCTTCAAAGCACAGGAAGATCTCTCTTTCTTACCTTCATCACTGTAGTTCCTCTAATGACATGGCCCATTGTACCAAAGTCAAAGTCATCTTTCACTTCAAAATAAAAATTATCTTTGTCAGGGCTGATGGCCTTCAGAAGTTTGGTGATGTTGTTAGAATATAGAGTGCTGGCCTGAGTGGCCATTCGGCTGGGAAGATCCGTGTAGCCTATATGAGTAACTCCCTAAATCAAAAAAATATATAGTCAAAAAGGTTTATTACTCTATGTTCACATTCTTTCTAGGACAATCCTTCAATACTACATTTAGAAATATCTTTGCAGATGCATACAAATACCCACAAACATAAATATATTATGTCAAAAGGAGCTTTAAAAATATGCCTATTTGTAATTTTTTAAAGTTTCAGGTCTCAATTTCTCCAAACACTTAAAGGAATAAACCCTCTTTCCCAGTGGGGTAGGATGTGGCTCTATGGTAGAAGGCTTGCCTTGTACACATGAGACCCTGGGTTTAATGTCCAAAACCATTAAATAAATAAATAAATAAATACTTCACAAATCATTAAAGATATCAGAACTAAACCAGGCATGGTGGCACATGCCTGCAATCCCAGCCCTTAGGAGGATTGCTACAAGTTGGAGGCTAGCCCAGGCTACCTAGAAAGTTTAAGGCCAGCATGAACTACATAGCAAGACTCTGTCTCAAACAACCAAATAAAATTAAAATAAATTAAAATATAAAATTTAAAAAATAAGATGCTTTTGTGTATTAGGCACAATGGCACACATCTGTAACCCTTGCATGCTGAGATGCTGAAGCAGGAGAATCACAGGTTCGTGCCTAGTTTGGTCAACTTAGCGAGACCCTGTCTCAACACAAAAATAAATAAATAAAAAGGGTGAGGGCATTGAGTTCAATCCTAGAGGCGGCTGCTATACCTTATGAATATAAAGTTCCCCTGGCTTAGTGGTCTCAAAGTTTCCTCCAGCCTCAGCAGCTAAATCCACAACAACTGAGCCTTCCTTCATTGACTCAATCATTTCTTTGTTAAATAAAACAGGAGCTTTTTTACCTAATAAAATAAAAGAAAGCAGTATAAATTATATTATTTTATCCTTATAGTTTTCCAATTGTTAAAATAATTTCTGTGCATTCAGAAATTTCAGCCCTACTCTTCCCAGATAACTTATAACCAGTACCATTTACAGAAAAAGAACCATTTCACTTGTTTAAAATAAAAACATAATAATAAGCTATTAGGGACACCATGTTCACTCGAATTGAAAGATTCATAAAGGTCACAACTGTTAGGAATATGTTCGGTATTAATTTATAAATTCCTAAATAGAGTATTTCCACTTACCTTAACAAAATGCCACGAGATTTTCCAACATACAGTGGGTGATCAAATTATATGGTGAAAATTTAAATTAAAAATGTTTGTTATAGTAAGAGATACATTCCTTTTAACGTCCCTCAAAATATTCCCCCTCACTTGAAACATACTTATCATTCTTGCCACTCTGTGAAGTAGTTCTGGACGTCCTCTTTTGTGAGCATCTTTGTAAAATGTGATCAAAATACAGTGAATGCTGCTGCTGACTGCCATCCAACAGTAAGGCAGGCTTGCAAAAACATTATTACAGTGTGTCCTTATTCACCTTATTTACTGAACCTGGCACCATATGGCTCCTGGCTCTTTCTCAAAGTCAAAATGTTCACAGAAGATAAAAGTTTCGATCTGATTCAGGACACTGAGGCAGCCACAACAGCAAGACTAAAGATACTAATGATAGAATTTCCAGAACTGCTTCAGAAAGTGGCAAACATGATGCAATAAGTGTGCTCCAAGCAAGGCAGAGTATTTTTGAGTAGGATTAATGGCAATGTATCTTTTATCATAATAATTTTTAGTTTAAATATTCATTGTATATTTTGATCACAGCTCATATTGTATCTTAATTTAACAAGGATAACTTTTAGGGGAGACAGGAAAATGCCATGAAGTCAAAACAGAGGAACACCACAACTCTAAAATTTAAGAAATTACTCATTTTTATTCCCATTCAACAAATATCAATTCCCTATCTGTGGTAGTTCAAGCCCTGTGCTGACCTGATGCTTGGAGTTCTGGGAAGGACAAACAGAAAAGGCCCCTCTATTCAAAGAACACTTTCTCTTCATGCAGTATTTCACATTTTTAACTCATGGTGTCCTTTCAAGAAGTTCACTAATTCTTACATAAAAGATAAAGACCCCCAAATTAGGGGTTTTTCAAGCTAACACACACCAAAATGTTCTACAGAAGCTCACACTGTCAGTTTATCCCAACTCATTATTCACAAAACAATTCATATACCTAAACCAAAAGAAAAAGACTTGGGAGATTCGTAGAATAGAAGAAGAGCATTAATAGCCTCATTATCCAGCCAGTCATGGTAGTACACATCTATAACCCAGAGGACAGGAGGTTGATGCAGGAGGACTGCCATGAGCTCAAGGCCAGCCTGGGTTACATAGTGAGTTCAAGACCAACCTGGATATAGTTAGACCTTGCCTCAAAAAAATAAAATAAAATAAAATAAATAGCCTCATTATCTTCACTTCCTCTTGAAAGTTATCAGTTCTGTGTTTATCATCTTTCAGTAAAAACACCATCAAATTTATAAATGAAAATCAATTAAAAATAAAATTGCATTATAATCATGTCTTTCAATCCAATTAACTGATATACAGATGATTCAAAAGGAAAAACAGCATTTGTTTGTAATGCACGTATTTTTTTAAAAAATGTAATGATACAAATGTGATGTGCATGTGGTACTTCTTTTTGCTACCAACTTCACACTTCCAAGATAAAGTCTAAATCCTAAATCTCCTTTACTGAAGGTCTGCTTCCCTGGATTGAAGCACTCTTTCCAATGTGCCTTCTTGTGACCTCACTGAACTTTCTATTCCATCCACACTGGACTAGCTGCCACATATCCAATAAACCCTAGCTTTCTCTTCCAAGTCTCCACTGAAAGAGCAAGAATCAAGAAATGATGTTCCCTAAATAACACCCTAAAAGTTCTGGTGTTAAGGAAGTTTTACCGCTTCTCGAATTTCCCTAGAAAAATTTTTTTCCTTCAACCCCCACAACAACATCTGGCAAAGGCATCTTAAACATTTAGCTAAACCCCACTCAGGATTGAGAATTCTAGGATGCAAGCCACATACAAGGCCTCTTCCCATAATAAAGGTTGTGCTGCTCAGCTCTCCAATGACTGATGGCTAAGAATCACAGGGTATCCACACACAGTGACAAATCTCAAGTGACACCTGTACGTTCCAGGTAGTACTCTAATTGGTATACTCATCTTCCTGTTCTGAGCCTCTCCTCTATTGACCAACCTCTTACAGTTTTTCCTCCTACCTTATGTGAACCCTCCAGTCTTTTGAATTCCAATCCACCACATTGACAACTGACTATGCCAACTTTGTGGCCACCAAATCTCACAAATTTTATTTGGCATTTGACTAATTTCTCCTGCCCTAAAATTATGTATGTCTTCTTTCTTCTGAGACATCTACAGCTAAAGATAAATCTCTGGGCTATAATGTTACCACTGGCCAACACTATTTAGGTTTCCTAGAAATCATGAACTACACAATGTGTTTTTCTCCTCTTATTTTACTCACCTAATCAGCACAAAATAATCATTCAGATGCTGATTCAGTCTTAGAAAACACAAATATACATTTGCACCTTAGAAATGCCTTAAGTGATTTATCATATTGTTGCTCTGAAATTCAATCACTTTTGAAACAATAGCATATTCTTTCATAGTAACTAATCATTTAGTGTACAGACCGCAGGGAATCACTAGAACAGTTTAAAACTCCACTTAAGTCACAGGAATGCTTATAGATATGGAATTATGAAAAAGCATGTAACAATATAGTACATATGTTCAAAATATATATATATCTCCATGAGCATTTCATATATGCATACGCAAAATATTTCCTAATTATCCAGTTTGTAGTAAGCTGGGTCATGAAGCACTAGCACAATTTTAGATGTATTTTCTTCTCTGTACTTTTCCTTATCTCTGAAATGTTCTAATTTTAAAAGTAAGAAATCTTCGTAAGGGCTCCAGGGAATACAATGATGAATGTAACAGTGCAGCTGCCTGCAAGCATTTCCATGTGGATCAATTTTTTTTAATTCTGGAAAGTGCAGAAATAAAAATTAAAAGCAGAAGGGGAAAAAATAGAGCCAAAAGAGAAGCAGGGCAGTAAATAAAAGTTCCAAATGAGCAAATCCTCAAAAGAACAGGTCAACAGAGAAAAAAGGCTGAGGAAGCAGTTTCAAAATACTATCTTACTCTGATAGCCTACTATGATAATATTTAATGCATGATAAATGTGACGCCACAAAATGGAAAGAAAAAAAAACAATAAAATGATTAGTTAAGCATTGGGGGCAGGGGAATATCTGCCAAACTTAATACTAAACTTTAAACTCTAGGTAGAGCAAAACTAATTCTAAGAGAATCAATCCATATAGAAAAAGAAAACAAAAGTGGGAGGGCAGAACTTGGTGGCTATCTCTGTAGTCTGTGGATAAAAAAGTACTCCTTAAATTAAAAGTAAAGGCTGGAAATTACAAAGCAAAAATCGATAGATTTAAATGTGAAAAATGTATGTATTATAATTCTTCAAATGCAGCTCTGCAGTTGGGACAATCTAGCAATAAGCACAATGAAACACTCAGAAAGGGAGAGACACAATCAAAGATGGGAAACAGGAAGATATATACAGATTGTTTATAATGTACAACATAGGAGAAAATATATCCAAAGTTTACTGCAAAATCATTCAAAGATAGTGATAGAGTCCTGGAAATAAAGATAAAAGACAAAATGGGTATATTTTAAAACACACGGAGGAAGAAGGCAGAAGAATTTTAAAAAGAACACAAGAGGAACTTTTTTGAATGTACAATTGGACTTTCCCATTTTAAGTTCATTTCTGTTAATTTTATCATTTATCTGAAAAAGATAAGATACATAAAAAGGCCAACAGAGCTACCTTTCCAAGTATCACTTCTCAAAAAAAAAAAAAATCACAATCATAGAAAAAATTAACAAAAGTATTTCCTGGCACAATACAAACTGGGTGAAAGATGTGATATGATGTTCAGCTATATGAAATATTTCTTGCTTCTTTCTGGGTCACAGATCTTAAATTTTCCTGGTAAAGTTCCCATTTGGGAGTTACTTCCATACTTTTGCCAAGACAGTGGTAGGACATCTAGCACTCACAGTCATCATTCAAATATTCATTCATTCACTCAGTGACTCAACTAATAATTATTTAATAAGCTAAATCAAGAAAGAAATTTTTACTTATACTTCTGTGATCTAACTTTTCAAAATATTTTTTGCAATGGCTTTAGAGCTTTATACCCTAGCTGAAAGAGGCTGCATCCAGAGGCTAGTCAATAATTTTATTCCTGGAAGAAGTGGTATTTAAAGTACTCATCTGAAATATTCAATTACAGTTGCTTAATTGGTTGTCAATTATTTGGGGTGATTAGGAATACTAAAGTTAGTGTTAGGTCTTCTAGACTCTCTGGGTGCACCATGAGTTGACTATAGACTAACAATGCCTTATGCATGTACACTGTTTCTTGGTGTATTAACATATGGCTGTAAATTTATTTTTAAATGTTACTGAATTTGTAGTATCATAATATCGCATATTTTCTCAATAAACTTATGCAGATACGATTTTTAAAGTATTAAAATTACAAGTTGCTAGACAAATTATTAATTTCTAAACACAACTTCAAATATTTATTGCTGTGGAGCAAAAGAATATATGACTGGTTTGTCTACAACACTAAATTCAAAAGTAGTAATGCAGCTTAAACTAAATACCAAAGAAGATTTACTGGAAATTTTTGTAACATACCTCTGTGAATAAATCAGGCCTAACATGATAATCTAAAATCAATAAATTCTCAAATTCTATTTCATTGGGAAAAGAATCAAGCCCTTGCAAACAACTTTAATCATACCAAAAACAGGGGGAAAAATTAAACAAATTAAGATGAAACCACTAAAACTATTAAGAATAAAAATACACCAGGATAAGATCAGTTTACCACAAAATTTTATAGTGATTTCAAAGAGCATTTAGTGTTATTTACTGGAATTATTCAAAGACATGTAATCGAGGAAATTTCTAACTTTCTGGCCTATAAAGCATCAAATTAGAGGCTCAAGAAAAACTTTCTGCTTTAATATAAAC
>RJWM01042125.1:0-14530 GCA_004363535.1 Dasyprocta punctata | reverse complement strand
GGATTCAAATTATTTTAACTACTTGTTCTTCCTGTTTTGCAATAATACTGAGCTTAGCCAGAAACCAGAGTTTCTAAAGCTACAACCCAAGGTTTCTGGCTATTTCATTATTTTAGAAATGTTTCCATCCAGATACAATGACTACCATGACCTTTAGATGACCTGCCTTCTTCTCTGGCCTGCAAGGAGGAAGGTCTTGCCACACCTGGCCTCTAAGATTCCAATCGTATGTCAGAGATTCTCCTTGGCACCTAGAAATCTCTAGTTTTCTCTAGCTTTGTGCTGTTTTCTGAAACTTGTTTAGTAGCCTGTTATTAAAAACTCTTGTGATATCTAATTAATATCCATTATGCTAAGCTCTAAATTCCGTATATGTTATCATATGCTATCATAGCATTTTCTGTGTTATATTGTAGCAGTACACACAATTGGCCTCCCCACTGACTCTGAATATTTTTTCTCCCTTGTCCTCAAACAAACATTTTTCCCTCCCCATTATGAAGATTCACTTTTTATGGAAGTGAGATTACTGGATTCTCAAATCCCTAAAAAGTAATCTAATAAAATATTGAACCTACTAAATATGAGTTTAAGATTATCTGTCATGCCCATTATCATAGAAAATAGACAGGCAAGAGTCATGATCAGTCTCAATACATTTGTGGGTGAAAAACATACATTATTAATATGCAATATAATGAAAGGAACCACATTATGTGACTCACATGACTCTTAGGTAGCTGTAAATTATCGATTGAAACATTCTTTTCAAACCTTTAAGAGTATGCTACCTAGGACTTTTCTGGAACAATCATTTTAAAATTTTTTAATCACTGATAATTTTCACCCATGGAGTTTCACAGAAAACACTTTTATTTGACTATGCAAATAATTATGATTCTCTAAATGCTATGATTCTGGGTTTCCTTCTGCCAAACTGATTGCCACTCTCACTTGGAAACTCAAGCATCTGCTACTAACTTGGATGCAGTAAAAGTATTCTGGACCAACTTAAAGTTAAAGATCCTTTAGTGTGACTTGAAGAGTTAGTCCACACCACCCTCCAGGAGTTTTCTTGTGTTCTGAATAGGCCAAGTTGTTTCCTGACATGGGATGTTTAGAGACTCTTTTCCATGTTGGTCTCAGGAGTTCTATGGGAAAAATCTTAAACCTGATCAGCAATCGTGTTTCAGATATGTGCAGACTGTATGCACAGGGAGTACCCCTAAAGAGCCCAGACTGGAGGAAGAGACAGGAGAGCACTGAAGGAAAAACTGCACAAGTGGAAGCAAAGCCTGGCAGAGTGGAATTGAGTGAGAGTGACAGGAAGCCAGGTTCTAGGAGCTGTGTCCACTACCAGGGTTAAGCTCAGATAGAAACCTTGGTGGAAGAAACCAAAAGTCCAGAGATTCAACAGTAACAGTCACTGAGGATGTCAACACATCACTGGGAAAAGATGCTTCATGGAATAGCAGATACAAGAGCAGAAAGCCTCAGCTGGAGACTCGCCTGCATTTCTCTCTGGCAGAAACTCAACAATGTAAGACTGACTTTCCAACCACTGATCAGAGCTTTGATTTCCACCTTACTCCCAACCCACCACAGAACATGAAAATTGCATGAATAAGAAGTGGTACACTGATAAATATGAAGACATGACTTTAACTCATTTATGGTGAATTATTAAATTTTCCATTGATGTATAATCCTGTATATTTATGAAGTAGTATGATCTTTCGGCACACATATTGAAAACACAACAAACTTTTAAAAACTCAAGGCAAGTCACCAATTCAGCTCCTAGTTAAAGTGCATCCTCCTATGAAAAGAAAAGCAACATATGTTTGAAAGTCTTTGTCTTTACCCTTGTAAGGGAAAACGAATGGATGCAGATGTCT
Source organism: Dasyprocta punctata (assembly GCA_004363535.1). Taxonomy (NCBI): domain Eukaryota; kingdom Metazoa; phylum Chordata; class Mammalia; order Rodentia; family Dasyproctidae; genus Dasyprocta; species Dasyprocta punctata. Next base: position 12,632 of record RJWM01042125.1, on the reverse strand, counting down.
TAGATAAGATAGGAACGAGAAGTGTGGTGTAACTTGAACTATGCCAAGAAAGTATACTCAGCTCTTAGAGGATAAAATGTTTCAAGACTATTCAGCATGAGTGTTTTAAAGAGAAATGCCCTTGATAGGAGTGGCATTTGCTTTTTAATATCTAAGATGCAATGTATCCAAGTTCTGAGATGGCAGAGAAGGCAGATTACCAAGGCAAGTGGTCCAGAGCTGTAAGGACAAGGAATCTGAAACAATAACAACCACTTACTGCTGGCTGAGTATATTTCATATTCTTTTCATATCCTCATTTACTTACATAACTCTAACGATGAGTAATCTTTCGGGTAAGGATTATTATTATATCCTGCATTCTATGAAGAAATTGAGGCAGAGAAAGGTTAAATAATAATCTACAGTAGGAAGTAGCAGCATTGAGATTCAAACCCATGTCATTAGGCTTCATTGTCTGTGTTTCTTACCTTGGATGCTCATGCCTCTGAGATGACACTTTCCCTGGCACCTGCTCTGTTCCAAATTTTCAAGTGTCTTGCACAGTTTAACACCTTTGAAATTGAAAGTGAAGTTAGGAGAAGATAAATTATTTAGTAGCCCCAAAATAGATGGCAATTTTATTATTCTACTTTGCATTCCTACAGTAAAATATTGGATGCTGGGAAACTTTGTAAAGAAGAGAGGTTTATTTGGGCTCATAGTTGTGGGCCAAAATCAAGAGACTACATCTAGTAATAGCATACAAGGAGTACACACGCATACATATGTCTGTCTGTCTGTTTTGTTTCTCCTCTCTCACAGAAAGCCACCACTATTCAATAATAGAGACTTTACATGATGCTTTATTTAACCCTAAAATCTCCCAAAGGCCCCACATTTGAACACCATCATCAGAATAAGTTTCTGCCCTCTTGACACCTCATAATGCAGATTAAATTGTCAATGTGAAGCCTTGAAGCACTCTCCAACTCTAGCCCATCTATAGCATATATCCAGAGGTGGAATTTCCAGGACATATATGATAGTTCTCTTTTTGATTTTTTGAGAAAATTCATGCTGTTTTCCACAACAACTGCACTATTGTGCATTCTAAGTAACAGTGTACAAGGGTTTTGCTTGCCCCGTATCCTCATCAGCACTTGTTACCTTTTTTTAAATAAGAGCTATCCTAACAAATATGAGGTGATGTCTCATTGTGGTCTTGATTTCCATTTCTCTGATGATTAGTGATACTAAGAACTTTTTCATATGCCTTCTGCCTCCTTTGTATATCTTCTTTCTAAAAATGTCTATGCAAACTCTTTGTCCATTTTAATCAATCTACTAATGAATTTTCTATCAAGTTGTAAATATTCTTTACATGTTTTAGATATTAATACAGTTTACAAATATTTTCTTCCATTCTTCCAGTTGTTTCCTTTTCTGTGAAGAAGGTTTCTAGTTTAGTGATGTAATACCATTTTCTATTTTTTATTTTGTTGTTTAGTGTCAAAAATAAGAACACATTATCTAAGCAAATGTCATATTTCTCCGTTTTCTTCCAGTTTTATAATTTCAGATCTTACATTTAAACCTTTAATCAATTTGTTGATTTTTGTGTGTGATGTTAAAAAAAGATCTGATTTCATTCTTTTGCATGTGGATATCCATTTATCCCTATGTTACTTGTTTAAAAAAACATCTTTTCTGTTTTGTTTAATCTTAACACCAATTTTGAAGATGAATTGGCCATAGAGAAGTAGAGCTCCGTACTATGTTCCATTGGTCTGCATGTCTGTTTTTATGAACCATACTGTTTTAATTACTGTACCTTTGTAATATTTGAAATCAAGAAATATGATGCCTCTAGGCTTGTTCTACTTGCTCGAGATTATTTTTACTATTTATGGTCTTTTGTAGTACAACCTAAATTTCAAGTTTTTCTACTTTTGTAAAAAAAAAAAAAACAAAGCCAGTGGAATTTTATTGGAGATTCCATTAACTCTTCAGGTTGTCCTGAATAATAATGATATTTTAACAAGAGCAAGTCTTCCAATTCATAAGCATGAATATTTCTCCATTTAGTTGTGACTTCTTTAATTTCTTTGTCAGTATTGTACACTTCACAATGCACAGGTCAATCACTATCTTGCTTAAATTTATTCCAAATTATTTTATTCTTTTCAATGCTACAGAAAACAGGAATATTTTCTTAACTTCCTTTTTGCACAGTTCATTGTTAGTGTATAGAGATGTGCTCAATTTTTGTATGTTGCATTTGTACCCTTGAACTTCACTGAGTTTGCTGTAATGTCTAGTAATTTTTTTCTGGAGTCTTTATATCTACATATGCAATTGTGTCACCTGAAAACAAAGATTACTAGTCTTTCCCTTCCAAATTGGATCCTTTTTATTTCTTTTTCTTGCCTAATCACTCTCGTTAGGATTCCCAGTACTGTATTAATGAGAAGTTGTAAAACTGACCATTATTGTTTTGTACCAGATCTTAGATAAAAATCTTTTCATTTTCTAGCATTGAGTGCAATGCCACTGGGGACTTGATATATATGGGGTTTTTTTTTTAATTAAGATAAATTCTTCAGATAGCTAGTTTGTTGGGAATTATTATAAACCAGTATTAGATTTTTGTCTGCTTTTTCAGCATTCATTGAGATGAGATTTTACTTTTCATTCTTTTAATGTGATGTGTTAATGTTGATTAGCATATACTGAACTACTCTTATACCTCAGAAAGAAATAACACTTGGTCATATATATAATCTTTTTAATGTTCTGTTGAATTTAATTTGCTAGTGCTTTATAGAAAGTTTTACAGCTGTATTAATTAGAAATATTGACCTATAGTTTTTATGTAGCATCTTTGTCTGGTATCAAAGAAATGCGGATCTCATAAAATTAGTTTGAATTTATTCATGTATGTTGACTTCTTAGAAGAGTTTAAGGATTGCTGTTAATTCTTTAGCTGTTTGGTAAAAATTTCCAGTGACATCATTTGGTCCTAGGATTTTCTTTGGTGGATGAATATGCTAATTACTTCTCTGTGCCTCATTTTTCTTATGTATATAATAGAAAAAAATAGTACCTGTAATATAGGGTCAATTAAATTCAATAACACATGTAAAGCTCCTAGAAGAGTGAATGGCTAATTCTGAGCACTCATTAAATGTTTATTTCATTATTAGTTCACTGGGTTGAGACTAGACATAAGTTGCTAATGAATGTTCAAAAATGTACCACACGGGCAGCAAATTTGTCATTTGCTTATTAACTCTGTAGTCCTGTATCTGGGAGTTTTTCTCACAGATAAACCTACTAATGCACAAGGCATGAATGATATTGGTAACTTTAACATTGTTTGACATAACTATTAGAAACAACACAAGGAAGGCTGTGCCACTCTATTAAAAAATAAAAAAAGCTAAGGAAGAAATTTCAGTGTTCTTGTATGAAAGAGCTTTAAGGTATATCATGATGTGAAAAAAGGAATGGAAAGATAAGTTCCCTGACTGTTATGTAAGAAACTGGAAATTACCACTCTGTCTTAACAAGTAAAGAGCTAAACAAACTGAAAAATCACAACTCTTTCTAGATTTATTAAAATGTAGAGTCACTGGCTTCAACATAGGAGAAAGTCAAAGGTGAAGAAGGAGAATCTTGGCTTCTCTAGTAGAAACAAGCACAAACATCACTGGGAATCAGTGGTGAGGTAAGAAAACCTGAACAATATCTCAAGAATTGCTGGACATTTGCCATGGACGAGTCACCAAGAGCCACACTGTTTTGTGAGTTTTTCTTTAGAATTTCAGCAAGGTTCTCACAGTGTTTGCCACAGGAAAATTCCCTTGTGCTTTTAGCAAGTAAAAGGTCAATGGACTACTTTTCAATCAACCAGAGAATTCTGTTCTTTAAAAGATCTTCTCTGGGGAGAAGCTACTTACCAGATCCTCACATTGTGGAGTTTTATTGAGCCTAACTGGTCAGGGGAAGGAAAATACCCAATTCAATCTCATTTTAGCCTTTCTGTCCTACCACAGAAATTGGAAAAACTGAGAAGACTTGTGAAGTTTAGAACCCAGAAGTACAAACTCACTAACACTGAGAATTAATCATAGGACTACAGGTTACTTCCAAGGAAGTTTAGCACAACATTACTGTCTATCAGAACTCCTTTTATTTGTATAGCACATAAGGTTAGTTAAAAAATAATTTACATGACATACTAAAAGGCAAGAATTGCAGTCTAAAGATACAAAGCAATCATACTAAATAGACTAAGATAAGATATGGACATTGGAACTACCAGACCAGGAATATAAAATAACTATTATTAGAATACTAAGAGCTCTAATGGATAAAGAAATAGAAACCACACAAGTGCAAATGGGCAACATAAACAGAGATATAAAAATTCTAAGAAATAATAAAAATTAAATGCTAAGGATCAAAAATACTATAACAGAACTGAAGAATGCCTTTGACGAGCTTACTTATATAAAGGACACGGCTAAGAAAAGAATCCTTGAACTTGAAAATATTTTCAAAGAAACTACTAACACTAAAAATCAAGACAAAAAAAGAGTAAAACCTACAATATAATTGTAGAAGAACTGTAGGACAGCTATAAAATGCAACATATACATGAGGAGAGATCCAGAAATGAAATAAAGAAAGGAAGAAGCAACAATGACTGAAAATTTCTTCTAAATTAATGTCAAACACCAAACCACAGATCCTGGAACTCAGAACATTGTGGAAGATAAAAACAAAAATAAAAACTGTTATATCTATGTATATCAATTTCAAACTAAAAAAGGATGAAAGAATTGTGACAGGATTCGGAGTAAGAAAACATCTTATACAAGGATAAGAGTTCAATCTGACTTCTTCAAAACCATGCAAGTAAGAAGAGTAGAGTAAAATATTTCAGAAGCTGCAAGAAAATAAAACATCAACCTAGAATTCTGTACCCTGTGAATTATCCTCAAAAGTGAAAGAGAACTAAAGACGCCCCTCAGACAAAGAGATTGATGAGATTTTTGCCAGTAGACTTGTTTTGCGAGAAATGTTAACTTTTTTAGAGAGAGGTAAAATGGTGTCAAAAACTCAGATCCACATAAAAAAAGGGAAGTAATACGTACAGGTAAACTAAAAAATTTTTTGTTTCATTTTTAATCAGTGTAGTCTATAATATTTTGCTCAAAAACTAACAACAATGTATTCATTATATATGCTTGTGTATGTGTGTATGTACTAACATGTAATCAAAATGAATGAGAACAACGATATAAGAAATAGGAAAAAAGAATTAGGTTTATCATTATAAATAGTCACAATACCCATGAAGTGGTGAAAGTAAGCTTCCATGGTAGCATTTTGCAAATTCTAGAACATTTAGTTTAAAAAGAAGCATAATTAGCATCCTAATAAAGAGAGAAAATGGAATAATTTAATTATTGAATTCAAACCACAAACACAGGAAAATAGCAGGTAAAAACAGGAACCAAAAGCAAGGGCAACAAGTAGAAGAGAGTAACAAATGCATTAGATATTAATACAACTATACCCATAATCACTTTGAATATCAATAGTCTAAATGCAACAATTAAAAGATAAAGGTTGCCAGAATGGATTTAGACACAAAACCCAGCTTTATGTTGTTTACAGGAAACCACTTTAAATATACAGGCACATATAGGTTGAAAGTAAGCAGATGAATGAAGATACACCATGCTAACATTAACCAAAAGAAAGTAGGAATACCTATATTAATTTGACACAGCAAACAGAGCAAGGAAAGTTATCAGGGATAAAAAGACTTTACATGATTTTTAAAAAGTTAAATTTCCATCAACCAACAGCAGAGTATATGCTGTTCTCATGTTCATATGAGAGCATTAACCAAGACATATCACATATTTGACCATAAAATACAGAGTAACAAACTTGGAAGATTAGAAATCATAGAATGCCTGCTATAAGCACGATAGCATTAAACTAGAATTCAGTAAGTGGAAGATCCCAAAATACTTGGACATTAAACAACACAAGTCTAAAAAGTATGGCTTAAAAAATCTTAATAGCAATTTTAAAATAACTTGAACTAAACTAGAATTGGTGAGTTGCAGAAAAATCTTTATTTATAGACAAATTTATAGCACTAAGTGCATATAATAGAGGGAAAGATCTAAAGTCAATCTCCCAAACTCTACTTAAGGAAACCAGAATAAAGAAAAATCCAAAATAATTGGAAGAAAAGGAATAGTAGAAGTTAGGAAATCCATAAAACTGAAAACAGAAAATCAACTAAAGTCAAAGCTACCAAAAGGTGATTCTTTAAACAGGTCAATAAAAGTGAAAACCCCCTAATTATCCTAAGAAGAAAGAAACAGAGAAAAGACACAAATTACTAATCTCAGAAATCCAAAACAACATATCACTTTAGGTTCCAAAAACATTGAAAAGATAGACAAAGAACACTATAGACAATTCTAGGTCCATAAAATTTTGATAGCCTAGAATGAAATGGGACAATTACTTAAGAGACAAAATGTGCCAAAACACACACAAAAAGAAACAGACAATCTAAAGAAAAATATATCTATTAAAGAAATTGAATCAGTAATTAATAACCTTCCAAAACAGAAAGCATCAGGCTCGCTAGTGAACTCTGTCAAACATTTAAAGACAAAATTAAACCAATTCTCTACAATCACTATAGCAATAGAAGACATACTTCCTAATTCATTGTATGAGGCAGTATCACTCTAATAACCAAAATCAACATCATTACAAAAAAACTATAAATTGGCATCTCTCATAAATATAAATGCAAAAAATTTTTTAAATATTTAAAATTGAATCCAAAAAGTAAAGAAGATTTATATATAATGACCAACAGGAATTTAATCAGATGCACAACTGAAAAATAATCAATGTAATCCACCATATTAATAGACTAAAGAAAAGTCACAAAAGGATATTAGTAGATACTGAAAAGAATTTAAGAAAATCAAATACGTATTTATGACATATTTTGAAAAACTGTTCATTTTTAACTTCTTGGGTAAATATTAGAGAGTGAAATTGCTGTATCATATGGAAGTAACCAAGATATTCTTCAGGAAGTGAATGGAAAAATAAACTGTGGTACCTATCTATAGACAATGGAATATTAATTGGGACTAAAAAGAAATGAATTATCATCCCATGAAAATATAAGGAAGAAATTTAAATGCCTACTAGCAAATGAGAGAAGACAATCTGAAAAAACTGTCTACTATGCGATAATTAGACTACACCATGGAAAAACTATGAAGAAAGCAAAAAGATCAGTGGTTGCCAGGGATCCAGGAGGAAGGAGATAGGAATGAAGAGGTGGAGCACATGTTTTTAGGCAGTAAAATTATTCTGCGTGTTGCTCTCATGTTTGAATACATTATGCATTTGTTCAAATCTATAGATTGTGCAATTCTAAGAGTAAACTCTAATGCAAACTATGAGTGAAAATGACATGTTAATGTAGGGTCATCAGCTATAGCAAATGTATCACTCTGGTGAGGAACATGGACAATGGCAGAGGTTATGCATATTTAGGGGCCTTGAAAATCTCTGTACTTTCTGCTTAATTTTGCTTTAAAACTAAAATTGCTCTTAAAAGTGAAATCTGTTTATTAAAGAAACAAGCAAGAAGCAGAGAGCTATGTAATATGTTATCTTACATTTTAAAAAGAAAACGAAAAAATGATTCCTCATGTAGTTCGTAGTTCCACAGTGGACCTACAGTTTGAATTACGGTATCCACTCCAAAATCTGTGTTGAAACTTAATCTCTCCTGTAACAGTTTTAAGAGACATGGCCTTTGGAGATGAAGTAACAAGAGCTCTGCCCTCATGAGTGGATTACTGCACTACAAATGGGTTCGAGAAAGCTAACATGGTTCTTTCAGCTCCTGCACTCTCAGGCCATGTGGCATGAGAGCCTAGCATTCCATCCCAGAGGATACAGCAACAAGGTGTCATCTTGCAATGAGAGAACAGCCCTCACCAGACACCAGCCCAACCAATACCTTGATCTTAAACTACCCAGCATCCAGAACCATGAGAAATACATTTCTATTGCACAGCACCTAGTCTATGGTATTTTGTATGGCAACACAAACAAACTTAGACATTATTTAATGATCCAATAAATTCCAGCACACCAGTATTTAAAGATACTAGATTATGATATGAGCATCTATCTGAGACAACAGTTAGTTATTTTCACCAAGAAAAGAGTTTTTTTCTACTGACCTCCTTTTGTTCCATCAATATTGATTTTTTCTTACATTCCACTTTCTAACCTCCTCCCCTCTGCTCTGCACTCAATATTTTTCTAACTCTCTTGCTTTTTCTTTGCAACCTGTCAGTTTCTTGTACCAGCAGACATCCTTGAGCCATACAATCCATATTCAGGACTAGTTACAAAGATTCTCATCTTGTAAATCCCATTTGTTAAAACCAACAGACAAAACAAATTCTGATTTTAACTTTTTGCATTTATTATATTCATATCAAGTCTCTAAACAACTCTACAGCCATAAAATATTTTTATTTTAACAACCAAAACCTCAAATATCTTTTGTTCAACACCAACACCTTCTAATTCACCATTTGATGTTCACTGTATTCTTCACTAGTTACTTATCACTTTCACTAGCTGTAAACCTATTCCTCAAACCAAAAACCATAATGAAAGCTGTTATTTGCATGTTATGCTTAGCTATGTACTAAACAGAATTGTTTCCAAAATTGATAAGGTAATTAACTTAAAGGCACAAATTTTGCAGATGAAGTAGACCAAAGCTTAAAATAAAAGCCAAATCAATACATTATCATTTATTAAAACCTGTTAGTATATCTAGGGGGTAAAATGAGGCATAGAAAAATATTCATAGCCAACACTTTTCTTAGCCAAGGTAAACGAGTTACCAAAAACAGTATTCACTCATCTCTGTCTTATTCAGTACAAGTTTTAATTCACTATTTCTAGAGGATTATGAAAAGTTTCTATTGAAATTAATGGGAAGACTGTCAAATACTGTGGTTGATAGTATAGGTTTGAGAATCAAATTTATTAGCTGTATGATTATATGAAAATATATTCATGCAAAATGAAAATTATTTTCATCTCCACAAGATTGTTGCAAAGATGATGTGAAGAATATGTCACGTCACTAACACAGAATTAGTGTGTAGTAGAATCTTAAAATCAGTTATTGATGTTATTATTTTTCACAGTCCAAACCAATGATTATGTTCTCATCGCTGGTGATACGCAAAATCTAAAAAGCATGGTTCGTTGCAACTCTTCTCTGTGGTAAACATATATTGTCAAGACCAAATGTAAGTACCCATCTCACTATAGATTACTTTCAGATTGGCACCTAATTCTGTGTGCTCATCTGAATAACAGACTACCACTGCAGCCATGCAAAAAAAAATGAAGTTTCCCACCTCTCAAAAATTTCTTTTAAAAAAACAAATGTGTAATATACAATTAACTGGAAAAAAATAGTGATCATCTCTGATGTGTCTTTAAACCTTATTCCTTCCTGTCTAGAGGACATTAGGCTAGGATTTCACAAATGTTTAAATGACAAAATTGTAAAAATAAAAAATAATAACAATAAGGACAAAATAAAGCAAAAAGACAAAACTCATCCCAAAAATAAGTAAAAGTGAGAGAATGAGAACAAAAGAGTAAATTAATTTAGAATGTCAAAACTGGGAAATAAAAGGAAAAGCAGCTCTGCTGAATATAATCCAGACCCAAAAATGTATTATAGGAAGGAGGAAGAAAGATAAGTCCTTCAATCAAGCTCAAATCATGCTCCAGCCCTGTCCAGACCCTTATGGTCGGTTGATGTGTTTACAAGAAATGCACAAGTCTGCGTTAGTTCCTAATTAGGTTAGGACGGCTGCCAAAGAAAGTAGTAGGGTTTTTAAATGTAAGGTTATGGTTACAAATGGATATCAAAGCCTTGACACTTAAGTGGCCATGGCAATAGCTGCCAACTGAAGCTACATAATTGGTCCCCCAAGGTTGAAACAGCAACTCATGTTTCATTCTCTTGAGGGCCTTCTCTCAAGGAAACACAGAATCTAGAAAATGATACAATCTCAGCTCGTTTAATTTGTTGATACTTTCAACTTGAGTTGGAATGAAGGCAAAAAGCAACTGATTTTAAAAGAATTGTGGATTTTATTATGCTATTTACCTCTAGCACTCACCTGTTAGAATTGTGTCCTTTCATGGTAGTATCTTTGCAAAACTCAAAGACAACTCAGAAAGAAAAACAATCAACTGCCTTTTTATAAATAATACGTCACTTTTTGTCCCACAAAAGCCATTCTAAGAAATCAAATAATTGACTCAATTCTCCAAATCAAATTAAATTGTTCTTTCAGTTTAATATGCTCTTATTACTGGGCAAATAAATAATAAGGATAGACCATTTGGAATCATCATCAGTGGCACAGTCCCCAGTGAATGGTGCAGATGGAATTCTTGCAGATCACAAATCTAAAACCAATATGTCTTGTAATCCAACAAAATGTCATCAAAAGACTCAAAGCATCCATTTCCTTTACACTGCCAAGGAAAAATAGAAAAGTTCAAAGGGTCCGGAGAGCAGAGAAATCCTCTTGAACCACTCTTGCCAATTAGCACATTTATTTTATGTGAAATATCATTTTTCTACCATTTGTTTTCCCTAGTTCAGTGTTTTGCCTTTAATGAGCCCTAAGAATATTTATTGAAAATGGCATTTATTGTTAATGAAAATTCCTTCTTTCCTCCTGCAGAATTCAATACTGGACCAAAAGTAGCAAGTAATATTATTCCCCCTCCAGGGGATTGATATTCCCTGAATATAAAATAATTACACCAGAAAGGTCATTGGAGTATTGCATTTGTTTTAGATGAGTACCTTGTCAACAATGTAAAAACATTATTCTCATTCTAAGGAACACATCTACTTAAATGTCACAGATATCTGACCCACCAGAGCAAAAGAGATTTTAAACTCAATTTTATAGTTTTCAGGGAAAGATAAGGAGAACTACGTGAAGCTAGAGCTGAAGAAGGTGACTTATGATCCCGCTTAGGCCTAGAATAGTGGCTATTTTCACCCAAGGGACATATCAAGTATGTCTAAGGACATTTTCAGTTGTCACAACTTGGAGAAGAGGTTACCAGTACCCAGAGAGTAGGACTAAGAAAGCTGCTGAACGTTCTGTGGTACACAACTCTACCATTACCACCATCCCCAAAACTCACTCTGCCCAAAATGTCAATAACTGAGAAAGCAACCTTCTTGAGACATTGTTAGGACCATTCAGGAGTTGTTCTTACGTAGTGTATGGGGAGTCAGTGGTTTCACCTTTATGTTTGCCAGTGGCAGCATCCAAATCTTCAAAGCACTTTCTTAATACCAACAAGAACAGCTCACATGTAATGAAGCAGTTTCTTTATATGGTGTGCTAACCTGAGCACTGCACCTCCAGGTTTATCCTGCCAACAGCCTAAGGTGGATAAACTGCTGACGTTCACCATCTTACAGCCCCTCAAACAGAGGCGTAGGTAGGCTGCGACCCACCTGGTTCACATAGTTACCGAGAGTGTGATGGAAACCCAGCTTTGCCAAACCTTGGAAGTACGCAATCTATACTGATTAGCAATATAAATAGAAACCTAAGGAGATACTTAAAGGAGAAAAGGGAAAGATAAGATTTTTTTTTAAACAAGTTGCTATGAGAATAAATTTCACTTTGTTGGGCTTGACACCCCTAGAACCAGAGCTCAGTCCTCAGAAAGAGCCCACTTCCTTTTGAAACACATGCAGTGATTAGTCATACAAAGTGAATTAACCCAACATCCATTTGTGTAATTCTCAAAACATCTTTAGTTTTACTTAATGGCTAAAAAATCGACTTCTACACTAATTCAGAAGTGACTTATGGAGGGGAAAAATGAATCAAGCTGTATCACATACAGATATAAATTCCCTACAATGAATATGATCATAATGTATACATAAATTATACTGATAAACTTAAATAAACTAAAATAAAATATATCTAATATTTTCCATAGAACCCTGAAGCAAGATATCTGGCCTGGCTGATGTTGAATGCGAGGGGAGTGACAGGCTAACCATTCCTCTAATTGTTTTGGTTTGTGTGAGAGACCTGATTAGAATTACTCTAAACTAGCTCTGGCATTGTAACCCAACATAGGCTAAACAAGACAGTAGAGTGGAACCCTAAAGCCAATAGCATTTTTAAAATACACATACACACACAACTGTAATTTGAAATGGAAACAGAGATAATTGTTGCCATCTGTGATGGAGCGCAGTACACTTAGTCACGGATATGGGGCTGGGCAGAATTGAGGGAGTGTGGAAGCATACATAAATTATGTAAAAAGAAAAAGGTCAAATGGAAGGAGATCTTGAGAAGGTGGAAGAGAGGAAGAAGGGAAGGGAGAGGGAATGAAAAAGGAAGAAAGATGTGTTATATACATGTACCAACTCCACACAAGGAATGTAAACGTTACATACTACAAACATGTAGTGACAAAAAAAA
>RJWM01042124.1:0-14533 GCA_004363535.1 Dasyprocta punctata | reverse complement strand
AAAAATAAAAATCTTTTTTATCTATTCCTTGATTGATGGGAACTTGGGTTGTTTCCAACATTTAGCTATTACAAATTGGGTTGGTATAAACATGGGTGCACAAATAACACTGTGGTATGATGATTTCTGTTCTTCTGGAGAAATGCCAAGAAGTGTGATAGCTGGGTCAAATGAAATCTCTAATCCTAGCTTCTTGAGGAATCTCCACACTGATTTCCACAGTGGTCACACTACTGTATGCTCACACCAACAGTAGAGGAGGATTCCTTTATTCCCAGAGCCCCTCCGGCATTTGTTATTGGTTGATTTCTTGATCTTAGCTATTCTTTCTGTGGTGAGATGGAATCTCAGTGTTGCTTTAATTTGCATTTCCCTAATGACGATTGATGATCAACATTTTTTGCCATTTGTATTTCTTCATTCGAGAAGAGTGTATTCTTCTCAGATGCCCATTTTTGGATTGCATCCCTGATTGGGGGTGTGATTTTTTAAAATTCTTTATATGTTCTAGATATAAGTCCTTAGTGTAAGGGACGTTTGACCAAGATATTTTCTCAATTTGTGAGTTTTCTTGTCTCTCTAATAAGACGAGATCCCAATTGTTGATTCTGGGATGTTTTTTCTGTGCAGTATGATTTTTGTTCATGAGCTCTCTGTCTACTCCTATATCATCAAGATTTCTGCCTACATGTCTTCCAGCAGATTCACTGTTTCTGTCTTAGTATTTAGATCTTTGGTCCATTTTGACTTTAGTTTAGTGCATGGTGATAGACATGGGTCTAATTTTAGGTTTCAGCATATGGAAAGCCAGTTTTCCCAGCACCACTTGTAAAGAGGCTATCTTTCTTCCAGTGTATATGTTTGGCCTCTTTGCCAAAGATGAGGTGGGTGAGTGTGTTTGTAGTTGTGGCTGTATATTCCAATGTATTCTATTGATCTTCAGGTCTGTTTTGATTCCAGTACCATGCTAATTTTATCACAGCAGCTTTGTAATGTAATTTCAAGTTGGGGATCGTGATGTATCCTGCCTTATCTGTGTTGCCCAGACTTGCCTTTGTTATTCTAGGTTTCTTCTGGTTCCAGATGAATTTTAGGGATGATTTCTCTGATCTGTGAGGTATAAAAATGGTATTTTGATTGGAATTGTATTAAATCTGTATAACAATTTTGGGAGAATGACCATTTTCACAATCTTTGTTCTTCCTATCCATGAACAGGGAATATCTTTTCATTTTCTGAAATTGTCTTTGATTTCCTTTTTCAGAATAATGTAATTTTCACTGTATAGATCTTTTACTTCCTTTGTTAGATTGATTCATAAGTATTTCATTTTTTTTGGATACTATAGTGAAGAGTGTAGTTTCCCTAATTTCTCTCTCAGTGAATTTGTTGTTTGTGTACAAAAATGCTATTGAGCTTTGAGTATTGACCTTGTATCCAGCAACATTACTGAATTTGGTTATTACATCTATAATTCTTTCAATGGATTTTTGGGGGTCTTCTATGTAGAGTATCATATCATCTGCAAATAACATTAATTTTACTTCTTCCTTTCCTATCCTAATTCCTTTTATTTTTCTCTCTTGTTTAATTGCTCTGGCTAACGTTTCCAGAAATATATTTAATAGGGGTGGTGATAATGGACATCCTTGTCTTGTTCCTGATTTTAGGTTGAAAGTTTTCAGTTTTTGTCCATTTAGTAAGATGTTGGCTGTTGGTTTATGATATATGGCTTTTATCGGGTTGAGGTAGAGACCCTCTATTCTGATTTTCTGCAGTGTTTTATCATGATTGAGTGTTGGATTTTGTCGAAAGCTTTTTTTGCATCTATTGAGATGATCATGTGATTCTTGTATTTGGCTCTGTTGATATGAAGTATTACGTTTATTGATTTCTGTATGTTGAACCGTTGCTGCAATCCTGGGATAAATCCCACTTGATCATACTGTATAATCTTCTTGATGACCTGTTGTATTCTATTTGCCAGTATTTTATTGAAGATTTTTCATCTATGTTCATGAGGGAGATTGGCCTGTAATTTTCTTTTCTGGTTGGCTCTTTCTCTGGTTTTGGGTTTAAGGTAATACTTGTTATCAGGAATGAATTAGAGACCCTTGCTGCCATTTCAATTTCTTTGAAGAGTTTGAGGAGTGTTGGCATTAAGTCTTCCCTATATTTCCTGTAGAATTCAGCAGTGAATCCATCAGGACCTGGGCTTTTCTTTGTTGGTAAGATTCTAATTACATTTTCAATTCCATTAGCTGAAATTGAGTTATTCAGCAGTTTTCTATCTTCTTGATTCAGGTTTGGTAATTCATAGGTTTCTAGGAATCTCTCCATTTCTTCTGTGTTATTGAACCTGAGAGTAAAGATTTTCAAAGTAGATACTGATGGTCTTCGGTATTTCTACAGTGCCTGTATTGATTTTACCCTTTTCATTTCTTATTGCATGAATTTGAGTTTTTTCTTTCCTCTTTTTGATAAGGTTGGTGTATTGGGTGATATGCTACGTACCCCCAAGTCCTCATACTTTTGATGGGGCTACTTGTGTTCAGTTTGTTGGCTAGCGCTGGGATTAGCAATGTGAACGCTGCCCACGCCCAGGGGTGGAGCTGAGATACAGTGTAAAGGAAGGCGGGTCTTCCTCTTCTGCTTGCTGTTGTGCTTCTGCTTCCTTCCTGTCTCTCTTGCCGTGGCTTGCAGCCACCATGAACTGTAGCCCCGCCACCCCATGCTGACTTGGAGCCAACTAATGGACTGAAACTCCCAAGAAACTGTAAGAATAAACCTTTCCTTCCCTAATTTTGGGCGTCAGGTATTTTGTCTCGGCAACGAGCGAAAAGTAACTAAGACAGTTGGCTGGAAGTTTTTCAATTTTATTTATTCTTTCAAACAACCAACTCTTCGATTCATTAATTTTTTGTATTGTTTTCTTAGTTTCAATTGCATTAATTTCTGCTCTGATCTTTATAATTTCCTCACTTCTTTGGGCTTGATTTGCTCTTCTTTTTTCTAGAAGTTTGAAGTGCAGCATTAGGTTGTCTATGTGTGTTGTTTCGATTTTTCTGATGTGGGAGTTTGGTCCTAGAAATTTTCCTCTGAGGGCTGCTTTCAGTTTATCCCACTGTATACCACAAGTTCCATTAATATGTACTTGCATTTTCATTTGATTATAGATGATGCTTAATTTCTTCTTCAATTTCTTCTGTGACCCATCGATTGTTTAGGAGAGTGTTATTTAATTTCCATGTATTTATGTGGTTCTTGTAGGGTTTTGTCATTAATTTTCA
Source organism: Dasyprocta punctata (assembly GCA_004363535.1). Lineage (NCBI taxonomy): Eukaryota > Metazoa > Chordata > Mammalia > Rodentia > Dasyproctidae > Dasyprocta > Dasyprocta punctata. The sequence goes on along the minus strand of RJWM01042124.1, from coordinate 11,243 downwards.
ATTTTATTGTGCTCTGATGGGATAATATGCATGGAATCATTTCAATTACTTTGTACTTACTTAAGCATGTTCTGTGGGATAGTATACGATCTATTTTAGAGAATTACCCATGTGATGCAGAGAAAAGTGTGTATTCTGATGTTATTGGGTGCAACACTCAGTACACATCTAAAAGGTTCATTTGTTCACAAGTTTGATTCAGTTCTCTTATTTGTTTGCTGATATTTTGTTCAATTGCCCGATCTTTGTGTGACAATGGAATGGTAAGATCTCCACTATAACTGTACCATTATTTGGTTTTTCATGTCTACTAAGACTTGTTTATCTCACTAGCTGTGCAGAGGATCCAGCTCTACCTGGTTCCATGACTCAGTGCAGCCCACCAGGGAATGCCTGGCCAACCTCACAGGTCACAGGGGTACTGAGCCCAGCCCAGCCCAGGACCCCAGAGCTGCTTGTCAGGGACTGGCCAGCATAGCTGCAGGGCCTTGGAGAGCTTGGGCTCTGCCCATCACAGCACAGGGTGTGAGCTCCACTGTTCAGGGGTGTGACCAGTGCAGCAGGTCCTAGAGGTTATGGGCCCACCCTGCCAGGAGCAAGGGCCCGGCATTGTACACCTAGGACTTGCCCAGGCTTGCCTGGCACTCCAGAGGCTCTGAACTCCTTGCAGCCAGACTCAGGGTCTGGGGGGCACCACACTCCAGAGTACACTCTGCCTAGCTGTCTGGGTCCAGGAGGTCCCAGCCACCATCCAGTAAGGCAGAGGCTTCAGGAGTACACTCTGGGGCACAACTACAAACACACTTAGCCACCTCATCTTTGACAAGGGCCCAAACATGTACGTTGGAAGAAAGATAGCCCCTTTAACAAGTGGTGCTGCAAAAACTGGCTCTCTATATGCCCTAAACTAAAAGTAGATCCATGTCTATCACCATGCACTAAAATAAAGTCAAAATGATCAAAGATCTGAATATTAAAACAGAAACACTAAACTTACTAGAAGACAGAATAGGTAAAAATCTTGATGACATAGATGTAGGCAGAGAGTTCATTAAAAATCAAATTGCATGGGAAACACTTCCCAGAATGAACAACTTGGATCTCATCTTACTAAAAAGCTTTTGCATGTCAAAGGAAATCTCCAACAGAGTGAAAAGAAAACCCACGAACTGGGAAAATATCTTAGCCAATTGTCTATCAGACAAAGGACTTCTATCTAAAACATATAAAGAATTAAAAGAAATCAGGACCCTCACATTCAAGGGCCCAATCCAAAAATGGATGTCTGAGATGTATACACACTTCTCAGAGAATGACATACAAATGCAAATAAATATATGAAAAAATGTTCGATATCAGTGGTCATTTGGGAAATGCAAATTAAAATAACCCTGAGATTCCATCTCACTCCGGAATGAATGGCCAAGATTAAAAAATCAACCAACAACAAATGCTGGATGGGCTGTGGGGAAAAAGGAACTCTTCTTCACTGTTGCTGGGAGTGTAGACTGGTGCAACCACTGTGGAAGTCGGTGTGGAGATTCCTCAAGAAGCTAGGATTAGAGATCCCATTGAACCCAGGTATCCCTCTTCTGGGCATTTTCCCAGAAGAATTGAAAACATCATACCACAGTGATATCTATGCATCCATGTTTATAGCATCCCAATTTGTAATAGCCAGGTCTTGGAAACAACCCAAGTGCCCATCAATCAAGGAATGGATAAAAAAGATGTGGTATTTTTATACAATGGAGTACTACTCAGCTATTAAGAAAAATTGAATTGAGACTTTTATAAGTAAATGGTCACGACTTGAGACCATACTCATAAGTGACATAAATCAAACCCACATGTGTAAATACCGTATTGTCTCCCTAGTGTAAGAAACTGAAAAAGTATATATGATCCAAAATCTATAATAAATACTATTTAAGGGTAAAAAACTGCTGAAAGAGCAAAAGTAATTGGAAAGGGAAAAGGGGGAAAGAGGGAAGGGAAAAGGAAAAATATAAATCTGTATATATGTATATGTAAGATAACTAAAACAAACATACTGCTGAATATATTAGTTATTGAGAAAGAACCATTAGTACTCATGATTAGATCAATTTTACATGTCTATATCTGTTAATGTAAACAACCATTTTGAAGATGATACACAATATTGCAACCATTGTCAAGTTTCTATCGTCCTGTTTTGTAACCCTATAATGTTACTCTTGTGCACTTACTCTAGTCATTTGTTTGTCTCTTTTGCTTTTTGTCTTTCTTATATGTGTCTTTTTTTCTCTTAAATTAAAAAAATAAAGATTTGTCTTACATAGTTGGTTGCTCCCATATTTCCTGCATATATGTATATTTATGTTTGTAACCTCTTCCTCAAGTTTTCCCCTAACAAGTATGAGGTAAGTATTTATCTCTTTTGATCATTCTTGGATTGAAAGTCACATTATCTGCAAACAAAACAGCTACCTGTGCTTTTTTCTAGGTCCTTGTTGTATGGGGTACTGCTTTCCATCCTTTGCTTTTTAGTCTGTCAGTTTCCTTTGGAGTTATACGTGTCTCTTGTACACAGCATATTTTTGGATTTTGTTTCTTAATCCAGTCTGCCAATCTTTATCTTTTTATTGGTGAATTGAAACCATTTACATTGATTGATACAACTGATGTACACTGACTTTTTCCTGTCATGTTAGCTTTCTGTTGTTGGTTTTCCACTTTTCCTGTTTGTTTGCCTTGCTTATTGGTTTCTTTTTGCTTTTGTTCTTGAAGTTGTAGCTTTATTTTGTCTCTTTCTAGAGTGTCTTTCAGTACTCTTTGTAGTGTTGGTTTGGTGGCCATGAATTTCTTCAATTGTTCTTTGTCATGAAAGCATTTTATTTTTCCTTCAATTTTTAAAGATGCTTTTGCAGGATACATCAATCTGGGTTGAAGGTTGTTTTCTTTCAGGATTTAAATATTTCACTCCCAGATCTTCCTGACTTGAAGGTTTGTGTTGAGAAGTCTGCTGTGATTCTGATATACTATCCATCATAAGTGATCTATTTCTTTTTTCTGACAGCTTTGAGTACTCTGTTCTTGTGCTGAATTTCTGATATCCTAATTTATATATGTCTCAGTGAAGATTTATTTTGGTTATGGTAAATTGGGGTTCGGTATGCATCACTTATCTGCGTATCAGATTCTCTTCTTGTGTTTGGAAAATTATCTGTTATTATTTCTTCAAATAGTCTTCACAGGTCATTCGTATTGACCCCTGGTTTTTCTTTGACACCTATCAATCATATATTGATTCTTTTTGCCCTAACTTGCAGCTGTTGAATTGTTGTTTCTTGGTTCCTTGTTAATTTTAAGAGATCTTTACTGGTGTGATTGTAAGCTTCCATATTGTCTGAGAGTTTATCTTTGTTTTCATCCAATTGGTTTTGCCAACTTTCAATGCAATCTTTAATTTCCTGAATATCCCTTTTAATCTGTTTCATGCATTCTAATTCTGTCTTATATTGTTCATTCAAAGTTCCTATCGTTTTCTTATGTTCCTCTGTTTTTTGTCTTGATTTTCTTTAGATATGCACAGTATTTCTTTCATAATGCTTATCATTTCATTTTTTACCTGAGAGATTATTTCTGATCTGATTTCCTCTATAGCTTCATAGAGTTGTTTCTTTACTTCAGTTGCTATCACTTCAGACAGTTCACTTGTGTGATTTAGAGTGTGTTCCACTTTAGTGTCTCTTGTGTTTGCTCTCAGTAGGCTGGAGGACAGAGATTGCATCTTTTCATTTTGTCATTTTCCTCTGGGACCTGTGTGGTTGGTCAGGCAGCCTCCCGATGGATTGCACTGGAACACTGTGCTAGGTAGAGCTTCAATCTTCCAATATCCCAGTGGCTAGCTGGGGCGCATCCCCAAATATGGTGTCAGAGTCTTGTGTCTCTATGACTTGTGTGGCCATGTGTTCCCCTGATGTACTTTGTTAGGTTGCTCTGGGATGCTGGGCTGGGGAAAGCTTGTATCCTCCCTGCAGCTAGCAGGGGCACACCCCAGAGAATCTGGCTGAGTGGAGTTCAGACTCTCCACACCTGAGGTGGCTAACAGAGACACACCTCCACGGCATGGTGCTGGGGCCTAGCATCTGGCTGGGTGGAGTTCAGATCCTCCAGGACCCAGGCAGCTAGCTGGAGCACACCCCAGAGTGTGGCCCCACCAGAACCTTGCATCTGGCTGCAAAGAGTTCAGAGCCTCTGGAGTGTGGGACTAGCCAGAGTGCACCCCTGATATATGGTGCTGGGGCCTTGTTTCTGGTTGGGTGGAGTTTGGAACCTCACAGACCTGCGATGTGGCTAGCTGGGCCACATCCCTGAACTATGAAGCTGGGGCCTTGTACCCTAATGGCGGAGCTCAAATTCTACAAGACCCATTGGCTGTGCTGGTCACTCCCTGATGAGTGGCTCTGGGGCTCTGGGATGGGCTCGGCTCAGTACCTCTATGTCCTATGTTGCTAGCCAGATGTTCCCTTATAACTCTACCAGTAGACTCTGGATCCAATATATTCAGCAAACTGGCAGGATACAAAGACTGCATAGCAACACCAATAACAACAACAAAATCAATAGCTTTCTTTTACAACTATAATGAACCCACTGAAAAATAAATCATGAAAACATTACTATTCACAATAGCTTCAATAAAAAACAAAACTTGAAAACTTTGGGATCAACCTGACCAAGAATTCCACCTCTACATTTCAGATTTTGAATTTTCAGTGTGTGTATGTAATGAGTTGTCAGTGTTAGCATAGGAAAGGAAAGAAAGGCCATAGGGAATTATGAGAGTGAAATGTGTTGACAAGAAAACAGCTTTAAAATTTGCTTGCAAAATTTTCTGTTACTATTATGCCAGTCGCCTCCTAACCACACCATGGGAATCTCATTGCTTTCTGCTCTCAAGGGACCTGTTACTTCAGACTGTGCTCTCTCAAGCGCAGCACATCCTCTGGTTGTCTTTCTCAGAAAGCTATTAGAAAGAGAGTAAAAATTAATGACTGAACCTACCTGAGTGTATTACATGACCTTGGGGGAAGAAAGGTATATCTTAAATTGGGACATGCCGTAGGGTCTGTCAGTAATTTTTTTTTTTTTGCAGGTAACAACAGAATATATTTTTTGGAGAAAGAAAGCTTCTGTTGAAGAGAGACAGAAGGGCTCATGTGTGGGTTTCCAAGGACCCTGGCTTTTCTAGGGATTTTATAGAGCAAAACCACAAGATGAGGCATGTCCAAGGTGGAGACAAACGAGAAATTGCAAGGTAGGAATTATGTGGGCCAAAACTATGATCAACCAGTAAGATTATGAGTATAATTGCTCAGGTAAAACTGATTAAATCATGATCAAATGAAGAGGCAAATCATGTAGCAAGTGTACATGAAACAGAACAAGTGCTTTTTCTATAGGGGTTTGGGCTAGTGGGTCTTCCTAGCTTCCTCAAGGTGATCGATACCTACTTAGAATGTCAATCCCTGATGTTTATCCTTACAAAGTCTGTGGGTACATTTGTTTTATCTTTTGTCTTGAGGTCTGGCCCACAGCAGAGGTGCCTATCTCCCCCACAGTTGCAAGGTTTTTGGTCTTCTTCACTGGCTCCTTGGAGGGCCTATCCCTGACTGCCTATAATATTTTTTATTTAACTTGGTTTCCTATAACATTTTCCCCTCTGAAGAAGTACCCTTAACTACTGTTAGGGAGTAATGGGCTATAACATATCTGGTTTCTTTAGGCTGAAGGGTGTCATTGTTGTTGATAGGCAGTCAGACATACTCTACAGATGATCTATCTAAAGGCATTCAATATGTATTTTTAAAGGCAAAAATATGTATTTTATTTGGGTAAGTGTACAACTTTCAGTATGGAGTAGACAACGTCAAAGAAACAAGTATATATGGGCCAAATAATAGGATCAACAGAATAATTATGAATACAGTCAACAAAGATGTCCACCAAGAGGAGTTAGTAATGGCCTCCAATAAAAAGGTTAAGGATAAGGTGCAGAGAGTTTTAGAGTCTGACATGTCATTGATTTGTCATCTAATGTCTTGAACAACTATTGAGATATTATCAGAAGTATTAGGAAGGTACATGCACCATTCACTTTTTACAATTGCACAAGTACCTCCTGTGTTGTTGTTAGAATGTCTAATTCCTTCTGATTTTGGAGGATGGCCTGTCATCTTAATTTCATTTTTTATTTAGGAGGGATAGAAACCAACTGGGTGTCATATAAGGTCTGCTGAGTGTAGTTAAGGCCTTTGTATGGGTCATATAACCTTCTCTCTGGACAGGATCAGGTGGATCCCAGTAAAAGGAATATAAAAGGAATCTAGCGTGCTTGCTATGGGTTTTATCTGTATGATTACTTGGGGTTTGGCATCCTCTAGGCAAGAACAAATTTTCTGAGAAATGAGAATGTGTATAATTAGGTTGTGAGAATGAGAGCTGCCAGGTAAGCTTACAGACTGTTTTTAAAGATAACAATTGTAACACACTGGGTCTTAGACCCCTTTATTGATGGAGACTAAAGTTTTGCCGTGAGTTCCTCTAACTTCAGTTATAATTATCTCCAAATTTTTATGACTCATGAGAACCAGATTAATAAATTATTTTGATCAATGAAAAACACTTAAGTTTTTATACATGAACAAAAATATGTATTGTATCTGCAAAAACCAGTCTCAGCATCATTTTGATTAGTTAGCAACCTGGATATATATTTTACAGTATTTGTATAAGATAATATCTCTCCAGGATAGGAGGTGGGCTTTTGATCATAACTAAAAGGAATGGGTGAATTAAAAGTTACCCCAATTAAGCAAGATATTTTTCTGGTGGCTGTTTTTACTGAGGTATGATGCCTAGAAAGAAGGTCAGAGTTAGAGAAGGACAAAGAGACATGTGCCAATATCCAGCAAGAGGCTTATCTTTCTCCTTCTGTAGCCATGATTTCCCAGGGCTCCTCCATGGATATGACAGGCAGAGATGACACTCTGGCCAGAGGGAGGAGGCAGAGTGCCCTGGGGCCTTTTAGTCCTACTAGACCACCTGGGAAGAGGAATCTGAGCTCTGGGGCCTCTGCCTCACAGTGTAGCATCCTTCCAGTGGCTGCCTTTGCAATCAGGGCATGGCATGGAGGGCCACTTAAGGCAGTCCATCCTAAGGTAGCCTGATTTCCACAGTAGTAGCAGTTGAGCCTAGTCTTTGAGTTCTTCTTGGAGCCCTGAGAATAAGACTTAGGGTCTTTTTTTAAGGTGGCAACAAAAACAGTACTTTCTGGTCTCTGTTTTTTCTCCTTGGCTTTTTCCCAGTCCCAACTATAGAATACTAAGGAGGTCCTTTTACTAAAGTATCAAGGGAACTATCTGGAGCAAAACTTTTTTCTAATATCTGGGTCTTACTGTGAAATAAAAGTGTCTTTAGGCAAAATCTATTCTTCTATTTAACCATGAGTTATGGACGTAAGTTTAATCAGTGTCACTTGTAAATGACCTAAGAAGGCAGAAGGGTTTTCATCTTTTTCATAACAAATAGTTGACAATTTAAAATAATCAGACAGCTTGGTTTTTGTACTTCTTAGTCCTTCAAAAAGACACACTTGAAAATGTCTTCTGCTCTGATCTCCTGCCTAGCTGTTAGGTCAGCAGGGGTCTTGGGTAGAGGCTGCTTGGATTCCAGTGTGAAATGATAGTTCCCTTGGTTGTCTATCTTCTGTATATCTAAAACTAACAATATGATATTCATCCTCAAGTGTCATAGCAGCTTGTATTGGTTCTCATCTCTCATTAGAAATTGATGTTTCCAGCCTAACTTTACAGATCTGAGCAAATCCTCTAAAGGCAGCACTTTACTTATCAGGGTCATCTGAAAATTTTCCTACTTCTAGCTTGATCTGCATTAAGTCACTGAGAGAAAGAGACATGTGAACATTTGTAGTCTCATTTGGATTATAATTATAATTTGAGCACAAACAAGAATTATTTCTCAATGTAAAAAAAATGTTTGAACATAAGGCAACACTGACTAGCCATTGATGATAGTATCTAATTTTCTTCCCAAATGGATCAAACAGGAATTATCAGGGAAGGCAGTTCCTGACTAAGAAACAATGAAAGGCATCAATATTAGCGGCCCCACAGGGTTTATCTTATTGGGCTTTTCTGACCAGCCCCAGCTGGAGCTCATCCTCCTTCTGGTCATCTCCATCATCTACATTCTGACACTGCGGGGTAACACAACAATCATCCTCATCTCCTGCCTGAACCCCAAGCTCCACACACCCATGTACTTCTTCCTCTCCAACCTCTCCTTCCTGGACCTCTGTTTCACTACCAGCATCGTCCCACAGATGCTTTGGAATCTCAAGGGCCCTGAGAAGACCATTAGCTACACTGGCTGTGTGATCCAGCTATACATGTTTTTGGGGCTGGGCTCTACTGAGTGTGTCCTGCTGAGTGTGGTGGCCTATGACCGCTTCAACGCCATCTGCCGCCCCCTCCACTATGGCGTCATCATGCACCCAAAGCTCCTCCAGCGACTAGCGGCCCTGGCCTGGATCAGTGGTTTTGTGGAGGCCACCGTGCAGACCAGTCTTGTTTTCCAGTTGCACCTCTGCAGCCACCACAGGGTGGACGGTTTTATGTGTGAAGGGCCTGCCCTGATTCAGATCGCCTGTGTGGACACAACCTTCCTGGAACATGAACTCTCCGTAGCGACTGTCTTGTATGTGGTGACGCCTCTGGGGCTCATTCTGGTCTCCTATGGCTGCATCGTTAGGAGTGTGCTGAAGATAAAGTTCACAGAGGGCAGGAGGAAGGCATTTGGGACCTGCGGGTCCCACCTGATTGTTGTGGTCTTGTTCTTTGGGACTATAATTTGTGTTTATATTCAACCCAAAAGTAAATACACACAGAATCACAAAAAATTTCTCACCCTTTTCTATTCTATAGTGACACCCTCACTTAATCCTTTGATCTACACTTTGAGAAACAAAGAAGCTAAACAGGCAATAAAAAGGTTACTGGCAAGAGGACCAACTTAAAGGGAATCATGAAAGACATACAGGGACTTTGGGGCATTATCTAATTATGGTCCCTTTCATTTATAAGGAGTATAGGTAAATCTCCTAAATAAAAATTGGTGCAAAAAGTAAATGAAATAGAACATTTAATGTCAAAAAAAAAAGAAATAGGCAAATCATTTTCTGTAAGAACATTGAAGTTATCAACTTTAAATTCTTATACTTCTCTCTGGGAAAGTTATGTGTTTCTTTTTCTCAGCTCCTTCATAAGCATTCCATGAATGAACACAGATTTTCAGGTATATGAATGTGTGGTCCACAATCACAAGTTTTACACCCATTTCTCTAGTCACTACTAATGGTGTGGGTGACATAGCTACCACTAAGCTCTTTCTCATCAAGGAAGTAAGCCTTCTTTCTCATGGAAGCAGAAGTTCATTTCTACTCGAGTATACAACCTCTTTGTATTGAAGGCTCACACTTGGTAATACGTAGCCAGGAGGGTGCTCTGTGAGCAGCTTCCCTGACAGTGTGAAGGCCTCCTGGAGAGCCATCAGACCCTAGTGCTTCACATTATCCAGGGCTGTCAACTCCTGTGCATTCATGGAGGCATCTGGGATTCAGTCCACCCAGGGATTCTGATTTCTCCCACACAGTGATGAAGCTGTCGAAGGAGGTGAGCTATGAGACTGAATGTCAGCTGGTGAGAAGACAAGCCTATCAGCTCTCTCCTCAGCATTACTAACTGTCTGTCCCTTCTAATCAACCCTTTTGTTCTAATGCTTGGCTGTGAGACAAAATATGAAACACAATTTGAAGCCTTGTCATTAAACTTGAATATTTAAATTCAGAAGAGCAAACATAGTTTTACAAATGGGAAAAAATTTATCCTTGTCATTTATATAATATTTTATTATATTAAAACTCCACTGTGCTTATAAGATTGTTTTTCTTTATGTTGAATATGAAGTTTTCATCTGTTCTGATAAATTACTTGACAACTTGGGTACAAAGTTTAAAATACACATATTGCTTCCCAAATACTGACAATATTTACTTACAAAACATTGCCCTGACCCTTGTCATTATACATTTGCAATGTGTTAAATGTTAAGTGACGCTGTTTCATAAAAAATACATATTTTTTTAATCTTGATGAAGTATATAAACATAGGTAATTCTGGAAATATTAAAAAATTACTTTAATGGTTGATTTTTTTAAAATAAAAAAGACATGATCCAGTTTGGAGCACTGATAAGGTTTTATAGATCTTGTCTCTGTAAATCTTGCTTTCCTCTACTCCTTAAAATATAATTTGACCTTGATAACTGTCCTCAAATTCAGACAAATCCTCATTGATGGCTTAGGGCAGCCAAATACCTGATAAGCAGTATGATTACCTGGACCATTTAAAATCTTATAATTTCAAATAACAGATATAGGAACTAAAAAAATGAGATTCACACTTGCACAGGAAGCTGAAAATCTTTTAAAAGTCCTGCTCTTCTGCATATACTCCACCTAAGGTGCAATCGCCTGGCTCAGGACACCCTTCCCCAGCGTCTATTCATTCCATTGGCCATTTTTTCATTTTGTCTTTTATTTTGGGAGGGTCAAGTTTTTAAAAATTCTTTAAATATATAGTGACATTTTTGTTTGTTGGTTGGTTTTCTCGTCGGTACTGGGGATCAAATTCATAATCTCACACCTGCCAAGCAGGCACTTAAACCACTGAGTCAAACTCCCAGCCCTCTTTATGTATCTGGATGTTAGCCGTCTGTCTGAGGAATAGCTGGCAAATTTTCTATATTGTCTCTTCCCTCTGTTGGTTGTTTTCTTTGCTATGCAGAAGGTTTTTTCATTTGGTATGATTTCATTTATTGATTCTTGGTACTATTTGTTGTGCCATTGGTGTTTCATGGTGATCTCTCAGTAGTACATATGAGAATGCAGAACAAATAATAAAAACTGAGATGTCATGTGAATACTATACACATAAAAGTTGACACAATCAGACTCATATCAGACAAAGTAGTCTTTAAGAGCAGAACTATTACCAAGAATAAGGAAAGCTATTTCATAATGTGAAAATATGCAGGAATTTTTAGTAATTTGGAGTTAATAAGCATTTTGTAACATATTTTGAAAATATGAGATTTATTATAAATATTAAAAACA
>RJWM01042123.1:0-14533 GCA_004363535.1 Dasyprocta punctata | reverse complement strand
TTGTCTTAAAATAATAATTCATCATAGACACATATTTTACTTGTGTTCTCAGAAGAAAGAATCAGGATTCAGGAACAAGACATTTTGATGCCATCTTGTACATGCCAAGCACAAAATTCTTAGTTATCCTGTATATTTAGATTGGACAACCATGACAATTCAGCTAACTAAATCAATGTCTTTTGACACATGTGTGAGCACTCTTGCAAGCAGCAGCCTTTGTTTCCAATGGGTGGGAGTGAAAACCCCTGGTCCCCTGATGTTTACAGTAATCTCTCTCTAGAGCTACCTTGATTCCAACCAAATTCTTCTCCATCTCATCAACCCCAGGCTTTTTATGGACGTTACCTTCCTCTCATAGTGTCTCCTGTGTTTTCCTCCTGATCCCCTCTTCAGTCTATTTTAGTGTGCTCTGTATCCAGAGAGGTTACAAAAATGGGATGCCTTGTCTTCTGATGTTGCTTTGGCTTCAAAGCTTGAGAGAAAGAACTTGACATGGACTTCACCATTGTTTCTGCTGCTTTCTGCCAACACAGGCTAGGGTTGTGGCCAGACCATGCTGTTCACATATTTTACCATTTGTAATAACACAAGACTCACTTAACTCCATTGGCCCTGTGTTGTAGTCAGGGGATGCAATGAGAACAATCACATACAGAACACAGAATTTATGATATTGTTTTATGATGGTCACCCAGAGTTATATAAAAGAAAGTGTAGGAAATCTGTTCACAACACTAAAGACCTAGAAAATCCAGCTGAGGGCCTTGATCCCACAGTAAAATCCTACATGAGTCTTGCTGAATACCTAGAGCCAATGACAATATCTCCCAAGAGTCCAACTGGAGGTCTAGAGCCCACACAATGACACATTGAAGTCTACTTTGTGGATCTGTGCTGGGAAGGCCCAAAGGTCAGTGGTGGAATCTGGAGAGTCTATGTCAACAGGATGAGGGAGCTGTGCCAGTAGGTTGAGGGTTCTATGCTGGAGCCAAGAAGCAATGCTCAAAATAAGGACCAGGGCTCCCCTGAAAAGTGCTACAGCCATCCTCAGCAACAATAAGGTCCTGAGCTCCTCTGATGATTACAACAGTTGAGTACATATCAGGAAGCCTCTGTGACAAGCTTCTCCTGGAGATTAAACAGCACACGTCTTCTCTACAGGAGCCAGGAAGTGATGCTCAAATTAAAGACCAGAGCTCCCCCTCCAAGTGAACCTCAGCCATTCTCAGCAACAAGGTCCTGAGCTCCTCTGATGATCATTGCTGAATTCACATCAGGGAAGAAGCTCCACAAGCTCCTCCAGGAGAACCAACAGCTCCAAACCACAATGCTCAGGAGAACCCACAACGCCACTCTTTTCCTCTCTATAGGTGCTTTTATGCTGTTAACTTTGCTCAGCGGGGACATCTACACTCAGCAACTTTAATTTAGCTGGTGTTAAGTTGACCACCAATTTTTAATTCGTAACTGGCTTGGTAATACAAATTGTCCTGTTATCACCGTTCTGTGGTATTGCACTATCTCTGATTATTTTCCTTCTGGTAGAATTATTTAATTATCCTCAGATTACTTAATTCTCATCTGTGAATTGTTTTTGATAAGAAACACCACTGTACATTATTTCTAAACAAAAAGGAAAAAAGAGCCTCTCTTTTTGCCCTAAAAGAGTACATGGTTTTCAGAAGTAGCATAATGGTGTCATAAAATAATGTAACTTGAAAGTTAATACAGCATAAAGGTAATGGTGTACCTTCAAGTGTTTCATTTGTCTTTTGTCAGTCATTTAAAGTTAAGCGTGTGGATTTCCTAGTTTTATTTTCGTCACCTATAATATGGTGAAAGTAATAATAATATATAATTTAGGGAAACATAATGGGAGATGTTCTATGTCAACTTTTAGCAAAATATCCAGCAAATACTAATTGCATATTCATGTTTAAATATCTTTTCTTTGTTTTCCAAATTTCCTGATTTGACTTTGTATCAGGAATCCAAAAAGTTAAAAAGAAGACCTCAAAATCTAATGAAAGTTTAATGAATTGGAATTAGTGAGTTAGGAGTACAGAGGTATACATTTTCAATATGAGGTTTATGTGATCCTACAGCAGATCATCACTGGTGCCTGGGAGTCCCATTGTCTACCATCAGCAAGAGAGTCCAAAACCAGAACACCTGAGATTTACTCAGGCATAAATTCAGCTCCAAGTCAAAATATCTGAACAGTGTGATCTTGCATAGTTACTTATTTTGCGTATTAGTATTCTCCTCTAGAAATGATATTTAGTACTCTAACAGAAAGCATGCTGAATACAATAATATGAAATTGACACTTTAATTCAGAAAATAAATAGCACTTTCACTGTGGGTGGTAGTATTTCTCAATCTGTATCATGATATCTTGTGATTTAACAAACCACTGTTAACTTTTTATCACTTTAAACATTATTGTTATTATTGAGCACAACATTTTTCCCTTTATGAGCTAATTCATTTACTAAGTATTTATTAAATGTATACTATATACCAAGCTCTACTCTAGGTGCTGGGGGCATAGTGATGAGCAGAACAGGGAGTTGCCTGTCTTCGTACAGCTCATGTTCTCCTCTGAGAGAAAATTGTGTGTTAATAAATCCATCACTGTGTTTAATGTTGAAGGGTCATATAAATCCTGAATGGAATAAAAATGAATAAACGGAAGTTATAGAGAGGAGAGGAAGGTGAGATTTTTGGGAGACTTAACAGAACTGGGAATGGCTCCAGCGCTGTTGAGGGTGGAGGTCTAAGCCAATGCTCTGCCCTCACAAGTGTGGGTGTGGCTGGACTCCAGATTTTTCTAAAATATTTGGCTAGTGTAAAGATCTTGTCTTTTTAAATTGTTTACCCTACTAAGGTGTTTTCTTCCTGGTCCTCAGGCTACAGCAAGCAGACTTTGCCCAGAGAGAGCCTTCTTTTAAGGGATTTGTTTGCAGTATCTCTGGTGTTTCTAGGACAGTGCATTCTAAAGTACCATGCCTGACAAATAGGGTGCCAAAAAAAACCAAAAAACAAAACAAAACAAAAAAAAACCTAAACACACTCACTCCATCTTCTTGAAATCCTTAATCCTTTTGACTTCTATTCACCTTTCTTAGTTTCTTTCAGTTTGTTTTACATATATATCCAAGGTTATGAGCTTTTACTTCCAGTTTGTAGTTACAGGAGGAATAGGAAAATATTTCTATTTCTTATTTGGAAATAAAAGTCCAATGGATTTGGGGATTCTCTCTCTCTCTCTGTCTCTCTCTCTCTCTGTTTGTCTCTCTCTCTGTCTCTTTCTCTGCCTCATTCTGTCTGTCACTTACACACACTCACAAACTCACATACACCAAACAAATACCACTTTACTCTTAATCTAGTGAAAAGAGATATCTATTGGACAATTTGGGTTGAAAATCTTTAACTAACATTATAGCTTTATTCACTTTATCTCTAACTTTGAAGCATCAGTTTCATTAATTTAAAATAAGGATAAATATTTTATATGATTACTGAAGCAAATGAGATAATGTAGGAAAAGTAATTTTCCACAAAAAGATGATAGTCATTGTCTTGTGAATAATGCATCATCACCACCATCACCATTGTCACTTAGGATTTGAGACAGCTATGTTTTCAGCAGTAAGAGAAAACATAGGTTTCAGTCACTGAGCAACAAACTAATGGAGTGATTCTACATGCAGACATATCTGCAGGTAGGCTGCGTAAGATGTGTCCATGGCTCCACCACACCACACACTTGAAATTTGTGATTTTAAGCACTTATCCTTAATTCTGATAGTCTAGAGTTGGGTCTCATGAACTTCTTTAGGTATAGAGAAGTTTGAAAAAAATTATGAAGCAATAAAAAATAGGAAATCAAAGATAGACTCAGACAAATATTTTATATTATTCTGAGGCTATGCACACTGGCAGTATGCAGAAATCAAGTCCTTTGGTACTAAGAAGGGAACACTAATGAGTAGGTAATGGATCATGTCTTTCATGGGATGTTATTAAAAATAAATGTGAGATGTATACAATGCACTTGACAATATAATTTAGACAAAAAAAGGAAAAAGAAAATAAGAGTCTACACCTTGTAAATGAGATTGACCAGTAAAAAAGCTTCCAAGGTATAAATTAATATATACTTTGCTATAAATAATAGCACTATCAAAGAAGCTGTGTTTCTTAAAATCTCAATGAACACAGAGAAAGCATGAAATACAAAGGAATCTACTAGACCTTCAAGATGATTGACTAATTTAATCCTTACAATAATTGTATCATATAGGATGTTGCTAAGCTCTTGTTACTGATAAGGTAATTGAGAAGCATGACTTTCAGTTACTTGCTCAAGGCTAAATAGTCAGGAATGGAGCTAAGCTCGAAACTCAGACTCACATTACAATGTATGATCCTTCCTTGTCTGTCAAATGCTGTCAAAATGCTTTGTATTGAAGTAAACCATGACAGTACAAATAGGTAGTAACAAAGACAGTAAGAATCGTAATGGAATTTAGAATACAAATGTTGCTAGACAAGTCTTTCTCATGTCTAGAAGTTTCATTTTATTTTTGGAAATGAAGACTTGAATTAAGAGTCCACTCATTTTGTTACCTTTCACTCTGCCAGATTTAACACATGTTGCTGCTCCATTTCTGTATTTTTAAGTCATTGGGTTTTTATTTTGTTTCCCCAGTATTTCTATCTCCAGAACAACAACAACAACAACAACAACAGAAAATGTTGCTTTACTGCCGTGCTTCATGATGGCCAGTTACATTTCTAACTGAAAAGCATTTTTATGTTTGCTAGGTGATGCTAATTCAGGTGGTGTTCAGCAAGGTGACTGTTCTCCAAATCATGCTGATTGGAAGCTCTTCTATAACTGACCCTAGAGGCTCTTTCCCACGTCATCCATGACGGGACACCTTTTCATTTTTTTCAACTTCTCATCCGACATTTTTTGGCTCACAATTATGGCCTCAAAATATTTGACAGACAGAATTCTGCCTTATTGAGCCACTTTCTTAATAGTCGGAGTACACAACAAAGTTGTTTATGGTAGGTTTATCTCCATGTTACATTTCACAGTATATAGACTGAAAGTCAAGTATTTTCAAGTTCTTGTTAAATATTTTATTAGAGATTTAAAGCTCCTGAGCCATGGTATTGTTCCCAATATCTTGTTTTGAGGCCTGCATTTCATGTCATAGTTTGAAATGAAAATACATTCAAGAGTCCTTAGTTTATTGGGATTATCAATCCCTGTGTATGTGGGACTGAGATCATCCCGTTAGACATTGCTCTGGCATCATAATGACTGAAATATACATTGATTAGAACAGCATAACCTCTGGCAGGCCATAGCTCAGTGGCATAAGTGCCTGCCTGGCCAGCACAGGGTCCTGGGTTTGATTCCTGGTACAAAAAATGAATGAATAAATAAATAAATAAATAAATGAATACCATAATCTCCATCAATGTACATCTTGAAATTTTCAATATTATTTTCCACTTTTGGGAGTCCATTAGATGGAATATTCCCCCCACACTCACTAGACTGGATGCTTTGGAGAGTGATTATGTGTAACTGCTTTGCTTAACATTGGCAGCCAAATTCTTAACAAGAAAATCTGTCACGTGTGTATAAATTATTTCCTTCTACCACCCTGGGTTTCCTAGAACAGCTGGACAACGCTTTCACAGCTGCTGCTTTCCACACTGAATTCAATGGTGAATGCAAGAACTCCTGTGGGTCGTTTCCTGTAGGTATCTTTGGGGAGGAAAACGCCTTCATTATCTTTATCATTAAAAGAAATTCACACGGAAGCCAAATAAAACTCACAGAAAACTCAAGTTGTTTGAGAACACCTGTAACACTAGTTTACTGATAATTTTTTTTCTGATCCTAAACATACTGCACTAAATCATTTCCAAATTTGAAAAGTGCTAAAATGTCTGATTTATCATAAATCTGTCTGTTTCAAAGAACATGAAAAATGTTGTTACCACCAGTGTTAGAAACCATTTCTTCTTCCACTTATGTCTCCAAGTCAAGATGATCCAAATGGATAAAGTGAAAATTGTAAACAGGAAGGCTTCAGTAGGTACTGAACTTGCTCGTTTTTTGCTCCCATAGTCTCTGGGTTCCCCTTCTCTTGGAATTGTTTGATTATTTATGGAACCCCTTAAAATGTATAAGGATATTGTATAAAAACACTGTATAAAGAAAAGTCTTCTTTGAGTGCTGAGATTACTTACTAAAATTCAGTAGTGGAATTTTAAATATTTGTTTTTCCATGAATTTTCATTTTAATAGAAATGACAAAATGTTACATTTAAAAAATAATAAATATACATAATTTTAAAATTATCCCATTTTCTAAATCCATCCCAGTATGTTTCTATAGTATTAGATATGTCATGGCTATTTTAGTTATTGATAGTTTACTTGATAACATGTCACTTAATACAGTCATTATTTTACATACATATACAGTACTGCATAACATATGCATAATTGTGTTCAAATTGACTGATGAACAGAGGACCATATTGCAGAGATGGAATCATGGTACATTGTTTCATAAAGCTTTTATTTACATTACTTGGTAAAAAAAAACAATTAATGGAAATCATGAAAACCATTGGAGAATTTTATCAGGTTTTACAAAAGCACCTGTAATGCCAAATTTGCTCTAAAATAATACAATGTTCTCATTTAGACTTTAGAGTTAGATAATTTAAAGTCTTCTCTAAAGTGATATTCCAGATGCTGTATGGACAATCTTTGGCAAGTTGCTTGACACCATAAACTGCAGATATTTATAAAAGTTCAATGAGAAGAAGTATACACAGTTAATCCTGCATGATGTAGGCGGGAGTTACAGGGAGAACAACTGCATACAGCACACAGAATTTGTAATACTATTTTATGATGGTCACCCAGAGTTAAACACAAGAAAGCGTAGGAAAATCTGTCCACAACACTAAAGACCCAGGATATTCAGGCAATGGCCTGGATCCCACACACTGTCCTACAAGAGTCCAGCTAAAGACCAAAAGGCATGACAGTGCCTCCCACAAATCCAACTGGAAACCTAAGAGCCCATGATAAGGACTCACACCAGTCTATTTACGGTTCTGTGCCGGGAAGGCCAAAGGTCAGTGGTGAACTAGAAAGTCTATGCCAGTGGGGTGAAGGAGCTGTGCAGTGAGTTGAGGGTTGTACATGGGAGCCAAGAAGTCATGTTCAAAATAAGGAGCAGGACTGCCCTGAAGAGCACCACAGCCATCCTCAGCGGCAACGAGGTCCCACTCTCCTCTGATGATGAGAACAGTCAAGCACAGGTCAGGAAGCCCAGCGTGACAAGCTTCTCCAGCACACAGCTTCCCCTCTGGAGCCAGGAAGCGAGGCACAATGTGAGGAGCAGAGCTCCCCCAAGGTGAACCACAGCCACTCTCATTGATGAGGTCCCGAGTTCCTCTGATGATAATGGCAGAAACCATATTGGGGAGGCCAGCATGACAAGCACCTCCAGGAGAACCATCAGCTCTAAAACACCAACTCTTGAAAGAACCCACAATGCCTTGCTCTTCTTCTCCTTGTCTCTATTTATGCTGGAAACTTTCTTCAGGTGGACCATCTTTACTCAACACGGTGCTGATATAATTCAGCTAGTGCTAAATTGACCACCAGTTTTTAATCCATAACACCGCATCAGGGAATATATGGACAGCTGACACAACATTGTTTCTGGGTGTGTCTTCCAGGGCCTTGTGAAAGAGAATACCGTTTGAACCAACATCCTGGATAAAGAAGTTCCATCTTTGCAATGAGTCAGTATCACCTAACCTGTCCATGGCCTCAATAGAGCAAATTAGTCAAGAAATGGCAAATCATCTTTCTTTTCTGGAATGAACACATACATATTTCCTTCCCTTGGTTACCAGAGCTCCATATTTTCCAGGCTTTTGGCTCTGGAGTTTGCACCACTGCATCCCATAGTTCTCAGGCCTTTGGGTTCAGACACAATTACTTTCCTAATGCAGTGTTCCAACCTGCTGTGTATAATAATATATGGGCTATCTCAGTCACCATAAGCACTCAAATCAATTTCCACTTATTTCTCTTCTGTCTCTCTCCATCCATCATCAGTGTTATATCAGCAATGTTATATCTATCTACCTACTAATCTACCTATCTGTTCTACAAGATCTCCTTCTTTTTTTTTTATTTTAAAGGGTAGAAACCCCAACAAAACAAAACAAAACAGAATAAAGCCATTCATAACAAAGTAGTGAGAGTGGTAGAGAACCTCAAAACAGAATAATAGGAAATCAGCAATGGCCACCATAACATACCTTGCTATCTTCACAATAGTTGTCCTTACCATCAGAAATAATAAAATCGAATAAAACAAAACAGAATAAAACCAATCAAAACATAACATTGAATAAAACAAAATGATAGATTGGAACAAAACAAAACACTGAAAACAACATTGCATAATGCTGTCTTTAAAATAGTTTCTCAGGTTACCAGACACAGGAGTAAAACAAAACAGTAAAATGGAACAAAACATTGAATTTCAAAAACAAGACAGGATGAAATCTCCCACAGTTGCCACAATGCACACTGCCATCCTCCAAGTAGACACCCAGACCACCAACCCCAGGCCCACAGAGTCAACCAAAGAATACAAGCATCAAGCTATTCCCTTCCCTTCAGTTGCTGTTATTTAGCCTGTGTTCTCTCAGTCACTGAGTGGGGAGTGGGAATGCTCTTCTGGTTTTTCAACCTGTGCACCTACTGACTGACAGGAAGGCGTGGCTTCTCTTCTGACTGAGTCTCTTTCCAATCCACATGGCAGAGCCTGCTTCACAGGAAGGGATGGTTTCCCTTCTACAAGTTCTGTTTCTCGAGGTAACCCTATAACCAAGTATATGAACTGGCTAACATAGTTCCAGACAAGAACTAGATACTCTACATGGGTACTGTTTTTTCCTTTGTACCTTCTACTTTAGCATCGAATAAGTAGAATAAACACTGAAAAATATTTTTCAAAAGCTGGTAAGTACATCACTTACCAAAGCAACCATATGCAAATCTCATCGTCTATGAAAAATGTTCATTGCTTCCATTTGTTCAGGGTCACTGCAATGGAGACAGAGCCCGCTGCACCTCTGCGTGGCAGAGTCCTGGATTGTGTGGACATGGAGAAATGACAACAAGACTCTAAAATGTGACTGTGTCCAGAACTGCTGCATTAATTTTGTAACTCACTGAAATGCCATCATTTTGATCCAAAACAGAATTTTTTTTTCATTTTTGTTTTTCTGGTTTTTGGTTTTTCATTTTAACCTTTTCTTTTTAGTGGTTGGGGGTGGGTGTTTTGTGTTTTTAGGTAGAAATAACAAGTGGGTAAGTAATAGTCTAAACTCAGAATTAGAGGAGTGATATTTTGTGTATTTGTATGTACAATTCCCTCCAATTTTTGAAAAAACGTATTTTTGTAAGCCAAGATAATCAAAAATATATTCATCATAATAGTAAATGTACAAAGACTAGCATGACTTAAAGATGTCCATTAGGAGAGTTGTACTGAAAATGTGGTAGAAGAATTTTTTTTTTTTTTGTAATTTTACACAGTTGTGGTTGTGTCTAGCTTGACCAATGCTAGTTTTGTGTCCTAAGTTTTCTTTGTTTTACCTTCTTAGTGAGCCATTAGCCATACGCCTTCAATGTCCACTATGGCTGCTGAGGAAAAGAAGAAAGTAGTGGTCTTGATAACTACACTAACCATTTAGAATTTGGTGTCCAGCACATTCTCAGAGTGTAACATTGAATCTCCTTTATTAAAAACCAAATATGCCCTCTCCTCATCTCTGTACCTAGAGCATCTCCAGGATCCTTCATGTGAAACTGAACTGCTTACTGTTTTGTTTATATCGCATGTCTAAGTTCTGCTACGATTTATTCTGTTGAGGAAAGATTTTTGTCTGTCTGGGGAATTCGAGTTGTTATACTTTACTCTGCCCAGTAACTTTCTTGAACCTTAAACATTTTTTGTAAGTATTTTTATAATCCTTTTTATGGTGATTTTGCAAGGCAAGTTATATATTGCATTGCTTTTTCTCTCTGCTGAAAATGCTGACTTTCTTTATAACAACATCATACTATATCAATGATTGCATTTTATATCCAAATGTCAGAAGTGCTTCCTGTTTTTTATCTAATGTATAAGAGCACTGGAGTCCTGTGAACTACTCTATTTCTACATGAGGTCTCTGTTCACGTCTTTTGTGCTGCCTGTAGTTTAGCAACACATTTTGTAGTATAATTATTTTAAGAACAAGTGCTTTAATTTTATTACTGTCATAAAAAATTTTTTAAAATGACCAAATGAGAAATTGATCCTGGTTAAAAATATACATTATTTGACATATCTGATAAAAATTTTTAATTGAATCTGTTATTGATTTTTCTTTAGCCTTAAAACAAGTAAAGATGAGCTAAAATTTAAAGACTAAAATGGCAATGGCTGTATAATTCTTAATTTTTCCCCTGTTTTTCTTCATAGTGATTACTTGTATGTGGAGAACTTTTTAATATAATTTAGTTCTTTAGCTTTATGGTAAATTTACCTATGCAAAATAATATTTTTATTGTCTTTGTACAATAAAGTGTATTCAAAATTTTTACTTGTTTGTTTACTTTGAGTTACAATTAGCAAATTTGTCATTATTAGGTTAATTTATTTAAAAATGTGCAAGGTTTTTAAATTTCAACATTTTCTTTGAGGTTTCTATTATTTTTTCTGATACATTTCAAATTTATACTAGTATATTATGTAGAATTTTAGCCACTTTGTAATTTTTCAGGTCAACTTGTTGGGACACCATTTATATATTTTTAAAATTCATTTTATCCATCAATTGGAGATTAAATCCTTGGATAATATTAAATTGCCATATACCCTTGTATGTATTTCTTAACTTCCTGCTATATGCAATTGGTTTGTACATGATCTAGTAAAATTTCTAGGTAGCCAAGAAGTTCTTCCATGACACTGTTAGCTTCATGAAACTTTTAGTTAGGATGTCCCTAAATTAGGTTCTTCAGAATCTTGTAAGTTTTTCAGTTGTGCAATACTATTATTGTATCATATTTCTTTTTGTGTAATAACAATTGGTGGAGAAATGGAAGGATTCCACAATTTTTTTATTTTAAAAAGCAAAATAGAAAAAAGAATAGAAATGATACAGAATTTAAAAAAAACAGTAGGAAGTCAACACTAGTTAATATATTGCATATTGTTATCTTAGAAGTAGTTGTTCAGGTTACAAGATCTAGGCACAAAAATGATCAGTAAAACAATGACAGCAAAAACTGCTCTTTTTGGTAAACTAACAGAAATTAGTAGTATAGTTATCTATCATGCATATATATACGTACATACCTTTATATATGTTTACCAATATACATATAGTCTTTTTCTTTTTTTCTCCTTTCCCCATCCCAATTGTTCTTTCCTTTTGAGTACTTTCTTTCCCTTTCATTATTACAATATCTATTGTACATGTTGAAACTTATAACTTTTTCAGTTTTTTTTAACTTTTTATTATTTTTTATACCGGAGAGACAATCCGATATTTGTAAATGTAAGTTTGATTTATTTCACTTATGAGTATGGTCTTAAGTTGCCTCCATTTACCTATAAAAACCTCAAGATCATCCTTTTTATAGCTGAGTAATATTTCACTGTATAAAAAACCACATCTTTTTTATCCATTCTGTGGTTGATGGGCATTTGGGTTGCTTGCAACATTTAGGTATTACAAATTGTGCAGCTATAAACATGGGTGCACAAGTATCTCTGTGGTATGACATTTTCAATTTTTCTGGGAAAATACCCAGAAGGGAAATAGTTGGATTGAATGGTACTTCCAATCCTAATTTTTAAAGGAATCTCCACACTGATCTCCACAGTGGTTGCACCAGTCTACACTTCCACTAGCAGTGGAGAAGAGTCCCTTTTTCCCCACAGTCCTGCTAGCATTTATTATCAGTTGATTTATTGACATCAACCATTCTTTCTGAAGTGAGATGGAGGATTCCACAGTTTTATGGCTAAATGTTTTTTCATGTGGCGTGTGTCTGCAGATCAAGGCATTTCAAAATGTTCATTACATCTCCCTTCTCCCACTATTAGGTTAGAAAGGATGAGAAGAGGATTTGACCTTGATAAAATACTATAATTTAAGAAGAGAAGAGATCTCAACAAGATGTATAGTGGGGTCAATAAAACAAAAAACTCTTGACCTCAAGCAACTGATTAGTGTGTAGAAGTATATGACTATTTTTTCATAACATCACAACATTAACCTGTTTGATAACTCAATAATGTCAACAGAAGATTGGAATCATGTCATTTACTTTGATAAAACTAGGTATCTTTTTAGTTGTTTAAGGAGCAATCATCATTTTTACCCTCTTTCCCAAAGTACTAGTCTCCAATTATTTAGGGTAAATTAGAGCCATAGTGTAGAATGTGTTTGGGCACCGAACTATGCGAAAACTCCAAAGTAAGATCATGAGGCTGCACATGAGAAAACATATAGATAAATTGTTATCAAAATTATGGTGAATATTTAAATTTTAAAAAATTTATAATAAAAGTTTCATTTTTCATCAATCCCAATCAAACTACCTCCTTTGATTTTTATTTCCAAACTTTTAATACAAATATCTCATGTTTGGTAACCCCTTTTGAAGACCCAACCAATAAGAATCAATATATTACAATAGCATCCTCTCGTGTAAAATTTCCTCTGGATTTCTTCCTCCAAGACAACTTCAAGCAGTCTTGAACTAAGCATCATGAAGATTCAGAAAAAGATAACACAATGTCATACACTAGACTAATCAGCTACTATCAGACACTAGAAGTAATTCACATAAATTACAGAGTAAAATGAAGCAAAATGTTGGTCATCTACAAAATGGAATTCTGTCTAAGGAAAGAAAAATAAAACCTACCTACCTAAAAATGTAGTTAGTCGTTCCTTCTCTCACCATTACTTCATCGATTCATTCCAAGATGATTACTCAGTACCTACAATATTCAAAGATCTGCAACTTGGATATTCAAAATTTATATTATTTAGAACAATGAATATTCCTCAAATGAGTAAATGCTGAAACTTGGAACCTCATTGATGTCGTCCACTTACCTTTCATGAATACCTGGTTTGGTTTGTACAAGTAGAGGCTTGACTTTTTTATCAAGAAAATAGACAAGATTTATAGAAAAACATATCAGTATTTATTAATAGTATAGATAACATTAGTTATTTTATTAGTGAAAAGTAATTTGTAATCTTACCATATATTTGGAAGATATAAGTATGGAATCAGGAAAAGTAGCTTCTTATAAAATTTAGTTTACTGATTAAAGATCAGTAAATTAACACTTAGAGATTGTTGGGATTATATCTAATGTGGCGATGGAATATTTAATCTGGTAACCAGAAGGAAACCTAATTAGACTATTACACATTGTTTTTTAACAGGGCGTATAATAACACACACTAACAAAGATGACAGTAATATATAGCTTAATGATTCAATGGCCCTGTTCCTGGGAATTCGATGACCTAAGGTGTGGCTGGGACTTAAAGTTTCCTGTCTGCATTTTACTTTGCTAAAAATACCAAAATGTTAGCTATCGAAAAAGGGACTGTGTTGATTAGCATTGTGTTACTACAACAAACACTTGAGGTAGTAAACTCATGAAGACAAAAGATTTATTCAGTCTCACTGCTTTGAAACTTTCAGTCCATGATTAAGTGACTCTGTTGCATTTGGCTTGTAGTGAGGCCATACATCATGACAGGAAGTACATGTGAGAGAAAGGATTGCTCATATTATGGTAAAGGAAAGAGAGGGAGGTGGAGGTACCTTGAGAGAATGCTTCCAGTGTCCAGAAAACCTCCCACCGGGACCAGCCCTGGAATCACCCACACCTCCCAATAACACCGAAGTAGATACTAAGCTCACACATGGTCCCTCAAGAGATGATCCAGACCCAAAGTGTAACAAAAATTTTATCTACCACTTTGTGTACATGAAAATCCCTTTGCAAATAACCACCAAGTTCCATGGCATACTAGTTTCTTTCTCTTGTAAATTCTTCAGTTTGGAAGTTTGAGCTTTGTGGGAAAATACCATAAATTCAATTTTATGTGCTTCGATTCCCAGGTGCCTCAAGACACTACAATGAAACTGTCTAGTAGTTCATCATATATATGTCCGCAACTCAGAGGAGGGATTTGAACTAGAGATAAAAGTTGGAAGTCTTCTTAGTTGGAAGAGATTGTGAGGGGAGAGTACAGAATGAGAGGACAAGAGGGTTTGAGACTAATCCTAAAATAGTTCCAATAGTTAAAGACCTGGTAGAGGAGAATGAATTCATTAAGAATGCTAAGAAGGGCAAGTCAGAGG
>RJWM01042122.1:0-14544 GCA_004363535.1 Dasyprocta punctata | reverse complement strand
AAAAAAAAAAAAAGTCACTCCTGACAATCCTACAGCCTTTGGCAGACAAAGGAACAATTTAACAGATGATATTCCACTATCTGCCACTAGGTGTCAGGCTCACAACAGGGCAATACTATAGGACATGTCTAGGGAAATACTAATTCATGAAGGATTTAGCTTTTAAAATTTGTGGTATTTTGAAATTGGTTCATCATTTCCTAGTCCTTTCCCCATCCTCAAGTCTCCTTCCTTTTTCCTAGATCAACCACAAAAGTATGGATATCTGGAGACTCAAGGAAAACTTAACAATACAGCAATCACAGGTTATACATACTTTTAGGGTAGGGACATAAACATGAGCCATTCTAGAGAAAGAAGACAAAATATTGAATACTAGAACATTCAGAGCTCAAGAGATAATTTTTCTACATAAAATAAATTTGAGAGCATCCTTAGATGTTCCATAATAAGTAATCAAATTTATGGATTAAACATTTAATGTAAATTGAATTATATCTAACTAGAGATACTCTTCTCTGAGTATATACCATGGAAATGTTTCATTAGTTTAGAATAATACAAAATCATGTTTTAAAACACTTTACACATTAGTTGATGTACCCCAAAATTTGACCAAAAAAATTGTTACACATATGTACCATCATTTTGTTAATGATGTCTGTGAACTCTAATGTTACTTCAGAAAAAAAGCTGCATTTTCCCCAGCACTTGGGAAGCTGAGACAGAAGGATCATTGTGAGTTTGAGACCAGGCTGGTTTACAAAGTGAGGTCATGCTGTGTGTGTAGTTTCCTCCAAAATGCGTTTTCCTCCAAAATGTTACATATTTTCTGTTTTTTGTGGATTTTTTGTTGTTGTTTTTGTTTTTGATACAGGATCTCACCCTGTAATTCAAGCTGGGTTTGAACTCACTTTGTAGTCTGAGCAGTAGCTAGCCTCAAACTGATGGCACTCCTTCTGCCTTGGCCACCCAAGTGCTGGGATTATAGGCTTGTGCCACCACACCTGCATTAGCTAGTTTTCTTAATATTGTTATTTAAAAAATAATCTCCAAGTCCTGGAGGTGTAGATAACTTAGTGGTAGAGAGTATGCTTAGCATGCAGGGGTCCCTGGGTTCAATCCCCAGCACCAAAACTCAATTAATCATCCAGTCAGTCAATCTCTACTGTTCCTCTTGTCATGTGAAATTTCTGAATTATCACCATAAGAAAGAAAATTTTCCTAACATACTGCCTAATACAAAAATAGAATACAGAAACTCTAACCCTGCTAATACTGCTAAGTATATATACTAATATTGTCCTCGTTTACCACTTTTTTGCTCTGTCTATTGTTTGGGTCACACTTCACTGAAATTTGGAACTCAGACTGAGTAGTGGTCACCAGCATTTTATAATCTTGCTCCTTCAGAGCAATGTGGAGGCATATCGCTCTAAACCTCGGTGAGGGCTAAGACATGCAGATTTGGAAACATATCTAAAACTTCCTTCATTCTTGTGGCAGCATGTGCATTAGATCTACATTTTCCTCTGTCTGGCCATTCTGTAGCCTTTCTCTTTGAGTGAGCCCCAGAGGTAAACTGAAAGAGAAGTAGCAAAAAGACTTTTGAGACTGCAAATCCAATACAACTTTACCATTCAGCAATCATTATTTATTAACATTTATAACACATATTGCCTCTCACTTTTCTTGATTTCACTCACAAATTGATTCACAATTTAATAAGGAAGATCAACACATTACAGGACCTTATAATCAATGTCTAGTCCTAGGATCTTACATTCAAGTTTTATTTTTAAAGTATAATTTACATATAGAAACAAATTGCTCCTCTACAGTACTAAGTTTTGACAGACACAGGTAGTGATGTAAGCTTCACAATTATGGTGTATGAGAGTTTCATTAAGTCCAAAATTTTTCTTGTGGCCCTTTGTTTCCACCCCTTTCCTCATATTCCCTCACTTGGGCACTAGTGATCTGTTTTGTTTGTTTGCTGACATTGTTGTTATTGTTTTTCTCTTTTCCTAGAATTCGCCTTTTCTGGGATGTTGTGTAAGTAGAATCATGTAAAGCATAACCCCTTGAGGGAAACTTGTATCACTTGGCATAATGCCTCTTAGATTAATTCAGCATCAAGTTGTTAGCATTAATGTAAATCTATGTCACATTGTAACATCTACCTCTGTAAGTACTCTTCTTCCTATTACTCAAACTGTCTTGGTTTGTCTGTTTCATAAGTTCATCTATGTTACCTAGAATGGTTTTGCCAAATAATATGAATGCACAATAATAATAATTGTGCTAATCTTACATATTATTTTAAGAAGAAATACGGTGTTGATGATAGTGAGCGGTGTATCCTGTAATGCAGCTTCATTTTAAAGTTTATTTAGGTCATCTCTTTGTGCCTCAGTAAATTTTTGATTATGTGTTAAAATTTACCAAACAAATTATTTTAGTTAATTTTGATAGTCATTTTTCAATTGTATTTTATGAAATACAGAAATCTAAAATCTTGTGCATAATTATTTATAATTAGCCACTGTAGTCTAAATAATTCAAAATTCAGTTGGTTATCTTGAACTCAATATATATCTCACCTAAAATAGTATATTTTCTATTGATTTTCAACATAATTCTTCAAATTTCATCTCATGACATATATAAGGACTTTTTTTGCAAATTTTTCCTGAAAGAATAAGACCAAATTAAAGACATATCATAAATGTCTGAGGTAGTTCACCTACAGGCATAAAAATACTTGATTTCAATATATTTATATAATATAAAAAATACAAACAAGTATTTAAAATGATACAGATTTCTACTTGCACTTGATTTCCTTGACATGGGCAAATTTTCTAATTTCAAGGGAACTACTGTTTCAATAGGTAGAAGTGAATTTTTTTAATTGGCATAAGAAATATAAGAAGCAAATCTGAAGTTTCGAAAAGCAAAATTATGAAAAGCTTGTCTGCCATCTAGTGACAAGTCTCCTTTGTGTCTATTTCTCATTTTAAAGAAACCAAAAGTTACAAAGGTGGAGAATTACTAACATGTTTGGAATTTTTCCAATTCCTTAACAAGCAAGCTACAGGCAGTCCTAATAATTTGCACTTCCAAAGAAGTGATCAAACTGACAACCAAAATTGTCTATTACCCCCAAAATTGTCTTTTTTAAACAAAATTTGAATATTACTTTGACAGATATCCTTCCACCAATACTTATCAGAATTCCAGTGGATATCACAACCACGATGTCATTAAGAATTAAATGCTTCTGGAAAAGCAAAGTTTATTAGTGACAAGAAATAGTTTGGATATCAAAAGCATCATTGAGCATTTAAAAATCTATGACCTACCATAGATTCACAAAACTGTGTTTAACTTCCCTACAACTATGAATAATTCTTCCAAATTTCAGGAAAAACTAAAAGACTATTTATGATATAGGAGAAAGAAATTCCCAGTTTACTAGATGTCTGATATGAGTTCATGTTATCTAAAATCAAAGAATGAATCTTAGGAACAATGGAGGTTAAGAGCAAAGTATATTGAGAGAAAGAAACCTTCTGCCTGAGACAGAGACAAAAGTCCCAAGTGAGTTGCCACCGACTCCATCTTTTTTAGGGACTTTGTTATAGAGTAAAACCACAAAGTGAGACAGGTCTAAACTGGGAGCTCACAAGGTGGGCATGTGGTGGGACAGAACTATGGTAAACCAGTAAGATTAATTGCTCAGGTAAAACTGATTAAATTGGGGAGTAGTGGGAAACAAGTGAAGTAGCAAGCCTGCAGGTTTAAAGAGCAGTGACTCTTCTGTAGGGCATTGGGATGGTGACTCCTGGCTGCCTCAGGGTGATAGAAACCTATCTAGAATATCAACCCCTGATGTTTATGCTTAGGATGGGTGTGTATTTTTTGATATTTTGTCTTGAGGGCTGGCTCACAGCAGGAGGTATCTGTCTCCTCCAAGGTTGCAAGATATCTGATCTTCTGTACAGGCTCCTTTGAGGGTTTGGCCTGAGTGCCTATAAAATTTCTAACTCAGCTGCCTACGACACGTATTATTTGTCTTAGTTATTTTTCACTCATTGCTGAGACAAAACACCTGACACCCAAAATGAAGGAATGAAAAGTTTATTTATCTTACAGTTTTTGGAGGTTTCAGTCCATAATCAGCTGGCTCCAAGGCAGGGTGGCATGGCACTGGGGCAACACTTCAAGGCAGCAGCCGAGCAAAAGCAGGCAAAGTAAAAGGAGCAAGAGCAAGCCTCTTCTCCTCCCTTATACTGTACACAGGACCCCCCACTCTGGTGGGCATAGCATTAAAAAATCTCCTTGCCTTCCTTGGCACAGGATGAGGATATTTGCAAAGTAAGAACCCTGGCTCCCTGCTGAGTCTCTCAGTTAAACTGACTTTCTCAAATTGACACAATGAACAGGTAACTGCTTGTGCTCTGTGCTCCAGGATGTAGAGCTGCTGAGTTATTTAATTAAGCTTCTAGACTTCTCAAGTTGACACAATGGATAAACTATAACAATCCACCCCATGTCAATTTGGCAACCAGACACATTTCTTTAATTCAGTCTCCAGACACAAAGGCAATGTTTATTCTTAACATTTTGCAACTTATAGCACATCTTAACAATCCTTAAGAACCAGCACTAAGTCTATCAACAATTATATTACATTAGAAACATCATTTTGTCCTTGGACCTCCAAAGACTCATGCACATCCCTTTATGCAAAAGGCATTTAGTCCATCTGTAAGAGTTGCCAAAGTCCTAACAGTTTCAGCACTGTTGTAAAGTTCAAGTCCCAAATCTCTTCTGAGTTCTTTGGAAAACTCTTAACTGTGACCCCCTGTACAAAGGAAAATGAGGTTAAACAGTTCCAACATATAAAGGCACAAAATAAATTTTACCATTCCAAAAGTTACAAACAGGGAAACACGAAGCATTGGAACTGAAGCAAGTCCAAAATCCAACAGGGCAAACATTAAGTCCTGGAGTTCTATGCTTGGCATCTGAAGCAATCTGGTTGCAAGTTCCAGAAGGCTTGAGCGATTCCACCCCTGTGGCACTTCCAGGGGTTTTAACTCCCACAGCTTCTCTCTTGGGCTGTCGTTGCTCCCTCATTGCAGGTTTCCTTACATGATCCACACTCTTGACTTTTCCAAACTTCTGAGTTCTCCACTGTACTTTTGGCTTCACATTCACAGCTTCACATACTGCCATCTCAGGGGCACACTGCCTGGCCTCACAGGCCTTTTGAAATTGGGGTGGAAGCCTTTTTAATCTCAGAACCTTTGCACCACTTGGATAATGCCAAGGTCCGCTGTCAGCAGTCAGACTTTCTTCTCTCTTGGCTGTAGGGGTCAAGTGCCTGGATTGCTGGGCACTCGGAACCTGATACTGAGGAACAGATTCTCTGTCCTATCTCCATTCTGGAACCTGGTGCTCCTCCAAGCGAAGTCTTTCCTTTTGCAGTTTTGAGGCCGCAAAGCATGGGGACCAGGTGCCTCTTCCCAGATGCCTGCAGGCCATCTTTTTTATCCTTCTCAGCAATGGAGATCTCAGCACCTTCTTTACAATCCACAGCTTGACTGGAGCATCCTTTCTGGCCAAAGGCACAATGTTTTAAATCACCGTGCTAGACTTTTTGCTATTGATTCCCAACAAAAATCTAGTTAAAAACCCCCAATAGCCATACCACTGCTTCAACATTAGATTGCCTTGAAATTTCTTCTGCCAGATTAATTAATATATTAGATATATTAATCTTAGTCTTAGGCAAAGTCTTTGGACATGAGAAAATGAAGACAAACTTTCTGCCAAGCTGTAACACACATCGTGTGGAGCCCAACAACCAATGCAGTCCTTCCCAGCAGAAACCTCCCGAGCCTGCTCTTTACCAGCAGGCTTTTTATCAACTTTCTGGTCTTCTGAGCTCTGACCAGAATCTCCCATACAGAACAGCCTAAGCTGTTCCAGGGCTATTCTTTCAGGCAACATCTCTGAACCTTTCCAAACTCTTCTCACAAGCCATTCCCAAAGGCTCTTGCACTACATGGTCGGGAATAGTCAAAGTGACAACCCCACTCCTCTGGTACCAAATTCTGTCTTAGTTACTTTTCGCTGGTTGCTGAGACAAAATACCTGACACCCAAAATGAAGGAATGAAAGGTTTATTTATCTTACAGTTTTTGGAGGTTTCAGTCCATAATCAGCTGGCTCCAAGGCATGGTGGCATGGCACTGGAACACTTCAAGGTAGCAGCCAAGCAAAAGCAGCCAAAGTAAAAGGAGCAAGAGCAAGCCTCTTCTCCTCCCTTATATTGTACATAGGACACCCCACTCCCCATGGTGGGTGTAGCATTCACAGATCTCCT
This sequence comes from Dasyprocta punctata, assembly GCA_004363535.1. Classification (NCBI taxonomy): domain Eukaryota; kingdom Metazoa; phylum Chordata; class Mammalia; order Rodentia; family Dasyproctidae; genus Dasyprocta; species Dasyprocta punctata. The sequence goes on along the minus strand of RJWM01042122.1, from coordinate 8,147 downwards.
TGTCTTCCTTTGCACAAGATGAGGTTGTTTACAAAATAAGAATCCTGGCTCCCTGCTGCGTCTCTCAGATAAACTTCTGACTTTCTCAAATTGACACAATGAACAGGCAACTGCTTGTGCTCTGAGCTCCAGGATGTAGAGCTGCTGAGTTACTTAATTAAGCTTCTAGACTTCTCAAGTTGACACAATGTATAAACCATAGCATTATTTAAAAAACCTTTTACTCATGGTTGTTTTCCCTTCCAGAATATTTTACTTTGAGCACAATTGGTGAGTTAGGTTGATATTGATGTAAAAGATATAAAACTACCAACCTGTTAGCTGTCAAATATGCTGAGTTCATAGTCCCACAGCACTGGGGAATGAAGACACAAAACAAAGGAAGAAGTTGGGTGCTTTAATGCAAATACAATGAGAAGAATGGCTCCTGAAATTTCAGGATGGGTCCTAAGTAGGGTGGGCACTGGAGACTTTTTTCAGGAGTAGTTTGCACAGTAAAGTCTCAGTGTGGGTACAATGTGAGTCAAGCTACAAACAGCCAGTAGGGTTACAAATAAAGCTGCTAAGATGATACTGATCCAAGAGGGAAATGAGTCACATAGTAAGGTTATATGGAAAAAGAAAAACATTTTTTGGAAGACATGGGTCCAAATGCTCTGGTCACCAATGTGGGTTACTGATGACTATCTAGTCTTACAGGATCAGGAAGCACTAATTACAATATAATCTCAAGTTACTGTTCATCCCTTTGGGAGGCATGTATCCCTGGCCCTTGCATCTTTATTTTATGTCATGGCCTTCTTCAGATGCACTTTCAGTCACAGTTCTGATGCTCTTATTTTTTCTGCTAACTTCTTTGAGAGCCTATTCCTTCTCTGACAGTATATTAATTTCTTTCTAACTTACATATTTATAATAATGTGTCTAGAAAAAAATAATAATATTTGGTGGTACTAAAGTAAGAGTGGTCAAAAAGCATTGTTGGTCTGTGTTCAAAAATAATAGTTGAAAAATTAAAAGTCTGATGGTACATTAAGTAAATAAGGTCTTGAGTTTATAGTCTTATGACCTAAGATTTTAAAAACATGTTATTAGAGAACTAAGACACAAATATTTGGTATCTGACCCTTTTCTATTCTTAGAAGGTAAAATAACTGGAATTCTAAAAATTTTTCTCAAAACCTGTTTGCCAATTTTTAACTCTACTACTTACGATAGTACTACTGAAATTTTGGACTTCATGTTTCTCAATAATCTTTTCCAAAAATACAGGAAAAATTTTAAGATACAACAGAAGACTGGGAAGAATACTCTCTGGGAAAATATAATATATTGTTCTTACATACAACTAAAGACAAAGAAAGAAATATCCTCCTATGAGATTTACCTGCTCAGATTTTGGAATTTTGAAAACAATTACATGAAACAATGTGATAAAATGTACAAATGGTGTTGATTTAATAAAAACAAAATAGTATAAAAGACGCAATCCAATCCATAGAAAGTCTAAATAGAAATGCATTACATAGAATAGTGTACCTCCAATCCCAGAACCTCAGGATATGCCATACAGAAATAAGGTATTTGCAAATACAAGAATCTAGATGAGATCATATTGGACTAGAGTGGGCCCTAAATACAATGACAATATGTACGATATATAGAAAAAGACACAGAAACATTCAAGACAAAGTCTATGTGATGACATAAGCACACAGAGATTGAAATTGTGCTGTCACAAACCAGGGAACACATGGGTTTTTCAGTGGGGAAGGAGCCTAAAACCTTCTGGGGGAACCTAGCATTGGCAAAACCTTAACCTTATACTTCTAATGTAATAAATTGTGAGGGAATACATTTATAAGTTCAAAGCCACAACATTTTTAATGTCTTGTCATACCATCCTCAAGAGACTAAAAAAACAATTCTTTCTGTGTGAGAAAAAAGTAATGTTACACACAAATTTGAACTTTGATTGACAAAAGAGAAAAACAAATTGAGTGAATCGAATTGATGACAAAAATATGGAAGCAGAAGATACCTCATGGAATACTGATGGAAAGATAAACAAATTTGGAGTAAAATTTGACATTGTTAAACTGAATTAAATATATTCACAAACTGCTACTAGTTTGTCTTCTGAGAATTATCTTCAGAGAAAACCTGATACCGTGGATAAATATCAAAGCATGAAATATACAACCACAGATATACAATGTTGGTAGGACAAAGATATATCACAGAATTTATACAAACAAAAAATCAATACTTAATTATATACTGTAGAAAATATATATTTCATGTAGTAGTGATTAATTAGGTGTTTGCAATGTAAGTTATCTTTTACTGACTCACAGGTGGATATGAATGTTATATTTGTTTTTCAAAAGTCATCAGATGGAGGAATTCAACATGACTGAGTAGAGAAGGAGACACATTTGAGTAACTTAGAGAAAATCAAATAAGAACACAGGTAATTGAAAAAAAGGGAAAGACATCATGACTGCAAAATCAATCTGAAATGAGATATTTGTAGATCAAACAACTCATAGACATAAGATTTTATAAAACAGTGAAGCAGCCCACAGGGCTTACTCTGGAACCTTTGGCTGTGCACAGAGCAAGAATCCCATTGTGGGAAATTCCAAAAAAAATTAATAAAATAAAACTGGTGGACTGCAATAATGTGACAAACTCAAGCCATACAGGATAAATTTAGGATATAAAGCCTCTCACCTCTTTTACCCTCCAAAACAGAGGACAGCCAATTTCACCAACACACACAGGAATGAGTGGCCAGGAACATATTCCCTTCCCAATAAGTTAGCAGGTTTTTTCATGTCTTTTTTTGTTATATGCCATAGCAGTTAACTGGAACCTCTAGCAACAACAAGGTCAGAGACCACAGTGCTGGTGGAGAAGGTAGTGAGCAGATCAGTACCACCACAACTTCTGCCCTGCTCCTGGGTGACAGAGAGAGAGAGGGAGAGAGAGAGGGAGAGACAGAGACAGAGACAGAGAGACAGAGAGAGAAAGAGAGAGAGACTTAGTCAGTCTGGGACTGCAGTGGAGCAGGAGTGGAAAGTTAGCACTCCCCTCACCCTGCTTACAATGCCCAGACAGAGAAAAGAGAATTGGGACTTGGGGAGTCTTTGACTATCTTCACAGTGGTAGCAGAGGCAATGTGTTGGCCAACAAAACTCCCCACACTCACTCCTAGCAGTGTGAGAGAGGAGTGAGATTTGCTAGCAGAGTGGAAAACAGGAGACTGTGCATGGGACAGAAGGGACCAAATGTATAAAGGCTGGAAGCAGCCTCAGGATATCATTGCCTGAGAGTGCCAGGGCAACTGGGTAAATGGTGCAGAGAAAAACAGGCCAAAGAGATATGGGTGAGCTACCAAAGGACTCCAGAAAGTTGCTGACTGTAGACATTGCCCACATCCTCCACACTGGGAGGCCAAGATCAGTCATGCACCCAGCACTACTGCTACTGAAAACTTGGCAGGGTTACCCAGCACATATTTGGGATCTGAACTGGGCACTGCTGCAGAACAGTGGACATCAGAGAAATTTTATGTTTCATTCATTTTTTGTTTTATGTTTTTTTGGTCTTTTTGTTGTTGTTTATGTTTTTACTTTTATTATTTATTTTATTTTATGCATCTTTTTTCTCTCTCTTCCCTCAACTTTTTTTTTCTTGATTTTTTTGATGTTTTGATGTAAGTGAGCATTGTCTCTAGTCTTTCTGGTTCACTTTGATATTCTTTTGCTTTATCTTCATTCTTTCTCTCCTGTTCTCTTCTCCAGTTTGAGTGATCATCTGTGGCCCTTCGGTTTTGTTTCTACTATATTTCTCTTCAATTATCTCTGTTTTTTTATCTATCACAGTTAAATTGCCCTCACAGTTTAAAATCACTCTACTAAGGGCAGAGTCATTGCATACAAATTCTTGGAAAATGTAGATCTTGCTCCTGTGGTTAAAGGTACCAAATTAATAGTTACTATAGTTTGTAGGTTTCTGGACTGTGTTTGATGCTAGTTTGTTGAGAGCTGCTGAGTTAGTGATAGTCCACTTGTGAAGCCAAAAGCACACGTGCCTGAACAGAAGTGTTCCAAGGGCATGGAGCATCTGAGAGATGCCCTGAGGTCATAGAGTGTTGGAAGTCAACAGATGTTCTAGACCCAAGAACATGGGAGAACACAGGATGTAAGAAGCGATCTAACTAAGCAAAGGGGTGTGGTTTGACAAGTGCATAAATAAATGCAATGAGGTGGCTGATCAGTCTCTTCCTTCCTTCTGGAAGAAGGACTCCACCTGACCCCAGCTTTCTAAATCTATCTTTTATTTTCTGGATCCTCTTTTCATTGTTCCCCCTGGGAATTTAGAGAGTGTTGGTAGACACCAACGATTGTTATTGGTAATTGTACTACTTTAGCCAGGATGCCATATCTGTCGCAATTAGTTGTGCTTCCTTGTATGACAATGATTATGATTTTCTAGGGTCACAATCATCACTATAATCTACTGCCAAAGGACCGAGTGTCAGGCCAAATAGATAACAACTTCTTATCCCTAGCAAATTGGGCAAATAGAATCTTGGGACAGACAGGAAGACCTAGAAGGTATCTCTGAGGAATAGACATTTCCTAGGGAAGCCATAACATTAATGGTAAAGCTCCCTACCATAAGGAAATTACAAGGATCAACACAGAAAATAATTGCAAATGAAAGGAAATGACAATATAGAAAAGAAAATACAACCCCAGACCTCCAGCCCAACCAGAACAAGTCCTGAGAACAATGAAATAGAAGAGACCTATCAAAATTTTCTGAAATGATAGCAGTAGAATTTAAAAAGAATGGATGAGGCTATAGAGAAAATCAGATTAAGAATGATCTCTCAGGAAAACAAACAAAAAAAAAGAGATGATGATCATAATGAAGGACTTGCATGATGAATCTAGTATAAACACATAAAATATAGAAGACATTAGGAAAATGATGGAAATTATGGAAGTCCAATGTAGGAAAGAAATAGAATCTATGAAACAGATTAAATCAGCTACTCGGCAGATTAAAATTTCTATCAAAATGAACCAAGGTGAGACAGTATATAATATTTAGAATTATGACTGTGGCTAGTGAGCATCAAAAGATGCATTTCTTAAAAATAACAAGACTATGAAAAATCATTCTAATAGCTGCAAGAAGATACAAAACAGAACAACATAAGATTGATCAGAGCCAAGAAAAATTAGGAGAGAGCCCAAACTGCATAATAAACCCATTCACAGAAATAATGGGAGAAAACTTCCCAAGGAAAGAAAAAGAACTTGGCATACAGATAAGTGAGGCATATATAACTCCAATTAGCCTTGACAAAAACAGAACTACACTACAACATATAATAATCAGGAGTACAGAAATTCGCTACAAGAACAGAACATTAAAAGCTGTATCTCCTATAAAGGGAAGTCCATCAGAAACTCAGCAAAGTCCTCAACACAGAGTATTGCAGTATTGAAGCATTTCACACAAAGTATTGGCAGATTTCAAGACCTAAAAGAAAACAAGCCTCAGCCCAAATTAATTTACCCTGAAATATTGTCTTTCACAAGCAATGGAGAAGTAAGATACTTCCATGAAAAAGAACACTGAAAAAATTCATGACCACCAAACTAGCTCTCCAAAATATTCTATAATATATTTTAGAAAGAGATAGTGAAGGCCATAATTCCAAGAATATCAATAGGAAGAATCAACTAGGCAAAGCAAACATTTAAACAGAGAGGAAGGACAGGGAATCAATGAGAAAATAATATGAAAATGTATAAAATGTATATACATTACTTATTGCCATCAATGTAAATGGTATAAATTCACTAATCAAAAAAAAACTGGCAGAATTGATCAGGAAACAGGATTCAACAATTTGCTACATACAAGAAACAATTAGCTCAAAAAGAAACTTATACACAGAAAGTCAAAGAAGGTAAAGCAATAACAGGAACTCAGAAAAAAATAAAGAAGGAGGGATAGCTATTCAATTTGTAAACAAAGTGAACTTTAAGCAAAGACTGATCAAGAGACACAAAGGTCAATACATACTTGTTATCTTAAGGGAAAAGTAACTGAGAAAGAGAAAACAATCATAAATATAAATGTACCAAATACTAGTATACATGACTATATAAAAGAAGGATTAATTGACATAAAAAGATCAATACCTACACATTGTAGGTGACAGGTGCAGAGTCCAGGAAGAGAAGGATGTGCCTCTCAAGAACCTGCCATGTTGGGTCAGACAGGCTCCAACCAGAAGAAAAGTAGCCCACCTTCTGGGTGACTGCACAACTGGCATGGACTCCAAGGAGAGAAAGGTGTGTCTCCTGTATGCCTACTGGTGCATGGGCTAAGGATCAAGTATAACAACTCCCCTCCCCCACCATAAGCAACCTGTTGGTTCAGAGGGCAGGCTAACTTGATAGCAACTAAGGTACATAAAGCAACTAAATGCTTGTATTGTTTGGTTGGTTTTCCAGGCCTGGTGCTGGCAATTTGAGCATCTCTTAGGAAGATGACAGTATGCAATGCAGCAAATATGGGGGATTTTCCTCTGTCTTGTATTTGAGACCTAATATTGTTCTCATTGTTTTGCTCTATTTTGATTAATTTTTTTTTTTTTTTTTTTTTTTTTTTTTTTTTTTTTTTTTTTTTTTTTTTTTTTTTTTTGCGGCACCGGGGATTGAACTCACAGCCTTGTGCCTGCCAGGGCAGGCGCTTAAGGCACTGAGCCAAACTCCGGGCCCTTTTTGATTAATTTTTCTTTCTTTATTTGCATCATTTCGTATCCTGTTTTTATTGGTTTTATTGTGTTTTGTTTTTGGTTTGATTTTACTATACCTGATGGAGTGGTTAACTATTCTGAAAATAGCAAGATACACTATAGTAGCTATGGTTTTCATAGTATTTTTCTTTGAAGTTCTGTACCACTTCTACTGCTTTGTTTTGATTGACATTGTTCTGTTATGTTTTGTTGGATTTTGCTATCTTTAAAATAAAAACAAATAAAGAAATACCTACACATTGTAGTGGGACCTCAATATAGTACTGTTATACACAGAAATACCAGCAAGACAAAAAATCATCAAGAAATAACAGAATTGAACTAAATCTGGGAACAGACGGACTTAGTAGATGTCTACTACATGCTGGGTGATTGAACATACTTAAGTAAGTGTAAAGGAATGAAAATTATACCAGGCTCATTATCAGATGATAGCACAATGAAATTGAAAATCATTGTGAAAAGAAACCACCAAAACTTTATGCACACATGGTTGCATGGATGTATCTGAGTCAGCAGTGGGGTCACCATGCACTGAAGCCTGTCATCTGTCTACGTGTTTCCACAGTTCTATAAGCTAAGCTGAGTTACACTGTGCTACACTGTGCTGCACCTCTAGGATCTGGGGACCAGCCTTCTCTACCCTATTCCACCGTGCCCCACTGAGTGGGCTCATCCTAGGGTAACATTGTGCCAAGGCTGTGAGCCAAGCCTTTGTATCCTGGTGGAAAACCATGGAACACCATTGATTCCATGATCACATGGGACAGGGACTGGCAGGGAATCTATTAATAACTTAGTCATGTTCCTTGTGTGTGCAGCCTTTTGGCACCTCTTTTTTTAAAATTTTATTTTGAACAGAAAAAAGTAAGAGATTACTTAGTATGGCTTTTGGCACTTTTTTAAAATTTTATTTTGAACAGAAAAAAGTAAGAGATTACTGTAAAACAGAATTTCAAAATGGGCTAATAGGAAAGTAACAATAATTGATACATTGCATATTGCTATATTCACAGTAGTTGTTTAGAGGATAGGATATACACATGAAACATTGTCCAGAAAATTATTAGCAAAAAACTTTTCCCTCAATGAATTGAGAGAAACAAGCTGTATGACTATTTCTTTTTGTTATGACTGTTATATTATTTTCAAAAGAACACTTCACAATGAAAATGTAATCTGAAAATAATCCTGTGAAAATTGTTTCACACAAAATTATTTTTGTTTAACAATCTTAACTAATTTTTTTATGCATACATGCAACCATTTAAGAGTGAAAATGTATAGCTTATCACCC
>RJWM01042121.1:0-14543 GCA_004363535.1 Dasyprocta punctata | reverse complement strand
TGGTATTAAAATATATTGCTGATGAATATGTACATGAGTCTTAAGAAACATTGTCTATAATTGTGTATTTTACCGTTTAATTACAAAACCTATTAACATTTTCTTTGTACTTGCCATGATTTAATTTATACTGGACTGGAACCTTGTGTTCAAATTCTTCAAGCGAGTATTGTTATCCTTACTGATTTTAATTCATGTCGCTCAAATCCTAGACAAGGAACAGAATGGAGTAATGTGGTGTACAATGTCTTATTCATCATAAGTTATTTAAAGGTCTAGCTCAAAACATGAAGATGATAAATCATTTAAAATAACTCAGTCAGTGGCTTCACACAATATAGTAAACTAGCAGAATTGTATGGATATTATGGGAGATGAAAAGGAATGAGATAGAAAGTCAAAAAGAGAATAAAAGAAGGAAGATAAAGCTAAAAAGAAGCAGGAAAAAGAAAGATCACCTTCTATGTAACCTTTAATAACAGTGTGGGGTAAAACCGAGAATGATGGCTTTCTCATTTCCCTTCAGTATAATCGCCCTATTTAAAGTTCACTCTGCTTCGTGTGAATAATGTATGTGGGTTGACATTCTGGGATAGGAAGAATAACATGACACATAGTTTAATAAGCTTTAAGTGAACAATACCTGTACCTGATATATTAGAGAAGGGAAAGTAGAGTTCATCAAATTGAGCTACAGTACTATTAAGTTTTTTGAAAATCTCAATACATATATTAAGTACAGCCAATATTTTGCCATTGTATTTAAGTACAGTATGAGAACAATGAAATAGGCTTTAAGTATCACTTTCCTGTTTTATTTATAATCAAATTACAGATTTAATGTATGAAGCAAAAACTGCCTCACTCATAGAAATGCTGTCCTTCCATAAAATTGATTAACAACACAGAAGGGGTGGATGTTCCTGATATTCTTTTAAAGATAGTGAAGAAAATAGGGCTGCAGATTCTCATGTATCAAAAACTGATCAAGCGAGAGAAATAGCTAAGACAAATAAGTTTTGAAAACAACTGAAGTGCCGATTTTAAATTACACTTTCAACAGAGTTAACATTCCATTTTTTCCTATAGAGATGATATTTATATCTTTCACTGGTATACTTTGTCATCTTCCTAGAAGTTATTATTTTAAGATACTTGTGGTGGATCACATTAATTCTCATGTATCACATGGCAAATGAGAAATCATTACAGTATCATAACTTTCTGGTCTATCACAGAAGGTTATTCTCAATTCGTTGTGTATCAAGGAACCACATAACTAGATGTACCTTACCAAAATCCAGATACTTAAAGAATTGGAAACAAGAACCCCAAAATAGGATAGTCAATGTTCATCATAAATCTAGCATTTTGGGGGCCTAGGATGTATCTCAATGGCACAGTGCCTGCCTGGCAAGCACAAGGTACCAAGTTCAATTCGTATACCAAAAAAATTTTTGAATGAAAAAAGTTAAACCTAGAATTTTCAATGTTTTTTACTTCTCTAATATATATAGAGATAAGTGATATAGACATAGATATAAATACAGACATAGATATATAGATATACACATAAAACATCAAGTATATATTATGTAGTTTAATACCATTTGAACTTTTTTCTTTTTTATGATAAATTTATGGTTTTCCTCAGAAACCATATTTTGACTGGCTGCTTGTACTCTTTCCTTAACAAGCTATTTGAAATTCATTTTCATTTTCTGTATTTTTTAATTTAAAAATTCTGTTAGTGAGGGACAATTGAATTTATATTCGTAAAATATTTAAATCAAGTCATATATATATATATAATATGTAATTTTGTATGCTACCTAGACAGAAAAGAAGGCAAATTTTAATGAATTTTCAAAGACAAATATTTTACTCAATTTATTCAATAATAATTTAAGCTATATAAATCTGAAATCTCAAAGTAATATTTCCCTTTATATTACATGGAAAGCCAATTTAAGACACTGTAAATATTGAGCAATAGGTGAGTATAAAGGAACAAAAGAAAACCTTTGATCAGTCACCCTATAATTTATGAAACAATGTTTTTTCTTTCAGATTCAAACATTGCCCTTACATATTTATAATTATCTTAAGAATGGTAATGGAAATAAAGTTAAGGTTGTTTGCTTATAACCTAAAATAAATCTGCTTACTAAACACATAATAATAGCAAGTAATAACATATGTAGGATCAATGCTAATAATTTTTATGGTTATTACATGGCTCATTGTTAGCAATAATGATACAATGGTAATATTACTAAAAATTGAAAGGATAAAGACATTTCATCGAAAATATGATCTTGATATTTCTGTAATGAATGAGCTAATAATATAATAATGTGAAGATAAAACTTTAATGAACTAATAGTTTCACAGGGTAAATAAGAAAAAAGGCACAACTACCAAAATATGAATATTTGCTATTTGTTTTAAGTATTTACAAGGCAATTAGAATATTCATAGTACATACCATAATCTCATCTATGATGTGCATTAAGAATTCTTATTACCTTTTTAAAATGTTTAATGCTTTTAAAAATGTAAACTTTGTGCTTAAATAATTATTAACATTGATGATATTTATTTTGTTTTCTCAAAAGGTATTCAAATTTACTCATTTTTAACTTAAATTCAGTATCCGGAGACTTCTTTTGTCACTTTCCTGAAGCTATGGTCATGCTAAAATATGTAGAAGATTAATAAATTTTACAGGTGCATTAATAAAATACAAAAAACAGATCAAGACAAAAAATTAGTAACTGATCAAACCAAAAACACATAAAAAAGATAGAAAAAATAGGTCATAACCAAAAGCAAAGCAGGTAAAAATTGTACTGATATTATGGTGGTAAAGGGAAATTAATAGGAGAAGGAGAGGGAGGAACTGAAATGGAGGTTTCAGACTGTGACAGAACAAGAAGTGAAAATGCAGAAATAACAAGGAGTTAACTGACTGACTGTAAATCATATCAATATGAGGGAAAATCCGTAAGTGAATATTATTGCACGTGAAATTACAGAGAATAAATGAAAAATATGATCTGATAAATCAGTTAACCAGTAAAATATTACAATAAAGTATTAGGGTGGAAATAAAGGGTAGTACTAAAAACTTTTTCTAACATGAATTAAACACTTAACGAGATTTGTCTGATAAGAATAAAATATCAGCCGGGCGTGATGGCGCTGCCTTTAATCCCAGCTCTCGGGAGGCTGAGGTAGGAGGAGCGTTGTGAGTTCGAGGCCGGCTTGGGCTACAACGCGAGCGCAAGGCCGGACTGAGGTACACAGTGCGATCTTGCCTCGAAAAACCAGGGCCGGGAGTTTGGCTCAGTGACTTAAGTGCCTGTCTGGCAGGTGCTAGGTTGTGAGTTCAATCCCCGGTGCCAAAAAAACAAACACACCTAAAAAGAATACAATATCTATTGATACACAAATTTATTTAAATGACAACAGGTTTGATAAATTATAGGAGGGATGGCCCATGTCTAAACCCTATATATTTAACTTTTCTGTAACTAAGTCAAATTTTTGCTACATGCTATTTTTTGATTTTGATATTTCTAATTTTCTCCTGATAAGTAAACTTATTTAATACCATTTCTAATTCAGCAAACTGTGTAGTAATTCATAAAACTTGAAAGAAGTTTAAACACCAATATAAAATTTTCCCTTACTTAATTATTGAACATAGTCAGCAAAATACAATATACATTAGCTTATGAAGATCAAGTGGAATTATTAATATCTCCACCCTCCATTATTTATGTTGCCAATGCAACAGTGACACTTTTTAATTGATGTGTCTTATGACCAAACAACATTTAGTTAAATTTATACTATGTTTCTTTTATGCATATTTATTTTTATTGAAAATAAAAAGATTTGTAATATTAATTTAAAATCAGATACATTTAATAAAAATACCATCTCAAAAGTGGAAAATCCTATCAAAATAAATTAGTTCTCACAATATTCATTATGACATATAACCAAAGTAAATTAAGGCATGGCAGCATACTTAGCATAATTTTAATCTAGGTTTCTGTAGCTAATTTCTTTGAATATCTTAACAATTAGTTTTCTGTAAAAAATAGCTTTATTTTTGAATAACTTATAATTCACATCATTTTATATTGTAATTGCATAAAATAATTCACAGAATTTAAAATATCCATGCCAATATCCTTTTGTAGATTATGATTTGCATATTCTGTGAATATTGTATTTAAAAGCAGAGATGTGCATTTCAACTAATTAAATGTGTCATTTAAGATATTGAGTTTACCTAATGTTTACTGTCCTTTGCGTATTTTAATTTATGGAAGTATTGTCTATATATTATAATATATACTATATGAGACATATATTTGTGACAATACAATACTTGGATCAAAATTAAGATTAAGATAAAGTTGGAATTTGTAGAAACTGTAGAACACGTACTAAGTAAAATGACTGTATTTTATTTATTGAGGTAGTGTACACTATTTGGACTTTCCATTTTTACTTTCACAAGAATCAAAATTTCTGCTTTCATGCTTTTTAAGTTCATATTTTAAACTGATTCATATTTGTCTAAACATTAGTTTCATAAATTCTAGTAATTGAAGCATTTCATTTTAGATTTATCTATTTATTTTCTATTGATTTATTTAGTTTTGAAACAGGGTCTGGTTATGGAGTACAGGTTTTCCTTGAACTCACTATGCAGACCAAGCTGGATTTGAACATGTGGTAATCCTCCAGCTTCAGCTACCCAACTGCTTGGTTCATAGGTGTGTATTTCATGCCCAGTATAATTTGGCTTTAACTATGACTTAATATAATTTTTATAGATTAAACTCATTTATAGTAATTGAGCAAATGGTGTATAAAAGGTTTCTTTTCTGCCATTTTTTTATAATGACTTGTATTTTGTACACACATAAAGCATTTTACTACAAGTTTTGTTTTACTTTTTAAGTATTTAGTTGTTAATGATAAGAAAGTATTAACTCTTGTCCAGCAGTTTCTTAGTCTGCAAATCACATAGCATGTTTAGGCTTCTTCTTCTTTAGACATTATTTTCCTTAGCAAATAATTATGACGGAGGTCTAGGTCTATTCCTTTTCTTTATGCTCATCTATACTTCACAATTTTATCATGTTAATAACTTGGTTTTATAATATTTCTGCTTGTACTCAAACATAGTATTGTAATATTTTTTATTTGCTCATTTAAATAATAGCTCAGATTCCTAACTTTTGTAGAATATGAAATCAGCATTTTCAACTTTCTCCATCTTCTCATGTTTTCAATTGCATTTCTCTAAATAGTCAGAGTTTGTAGCATTTATATTATTTTTTACATTTATTTCAACTGAAAATATTTTTCTTATGCACAACATTACTAATATGTCCAGTCTATTGCTGGAAACATCATTTTTGGTGGTTGCATGTTGAGTTTTACTAGTTTCTGTGAGAACTTGCATGTTTATGTGCTTTATGCTGGTGTGGAAATAAAATATTACAGTAGGATTGCAAAAGATGTTAAGTAAAAGTTCTGAGGTCCTGAATTTAAATTGGAAATATCTGTTTGAATGTGTGAGGTACTGTATCTATGTATGTGGCTGTGATACTTTTTCCTGAGTTGAAATTATTTTATTTGGGATTTATTTTTTATGATGTTATTAAAATCTTACCTACTCTTTATCTTTGTTTCTCTGATAATGTTCTTCATATATAGGGATACCTGAGTTTTTAAAAATATGTTTTATCTGTGTTTATTATTCCTTATAATTAAACAAGTTGGATTTTCCAGGGCCTTATTTAAACAAGAGTCTCATAATGAAGGGACAGGAGAACCAGGAAACTGTGTAGAATTATTTGTTTCATGACTCTGACTTTCATACCTATAGTTATAGTTAAATGGAACTAAGAAGCTATAGTGTGCAATTGCCAGAAAGCACAGCAGGAGAGCTGCAACAGGGAAGTATGGATGAGATAAAGTACTCCAGGTCACCATTCCATTGTTCACACAGACATACCTAGCAGTGCGATTTATTAACCTTCTCAGTGGTTCCCAAGTCAATCAGTTTCACACAGTCAAGTTTAACCACCACATCCTAACCCTCGTCTACTTGAAAACCAAACACATCTTCTTCAAATACACCTAATTTCCAAATAAACACATGACAAATTAATAATTTTGCCTATCATGTTATATTTATCTTGCATAAAACTTAAAATGCAACAATCCCTTCCCCAATGTTTCAAGATATCCAACTTTTTTTATGAGCCAAAGTTTCTTCTGAGACTCAAGGAAAACTCTTATCTGTGAACCTTAATAAAAATCAAAAACAAGTTACCCAATCCTAAAATCTAGTGACATAGAATAAACATTTCCATTTCAAGAGGAAAGAAGGGAGGAGGATAAAAAGAGTCAAACCAAAACAAGACTGAAATCCAGGTCTGACCTTCAGGGCATGTGGTGGCGAGATGTGTGTTCCAGAATGTATGGGTGGTCTCACTCCTATGGCTTTTATGTTTGCAATCACAGGGCCTACATCTTGGGCAGGCTCTCCTAGTTCTGCATGCATTTCCTTGAGAACTGTTCCGTATTCTTGGAATCTGTAACTTCCTGGGGTCTCCACTACACCTTTGGCTTCATTCCTACAGATTTATAAAATTTTCTCTCAGGTGTGCCATGCTTAGTCTTTCATGCCTTACCTTGAAATCTAGGTGGAATCCTTCTTAACCTCAGAAGTCTTGCATGATGCTAGAACCTACAATGCCTAGATGATGCTTAGTTCTGCTATCAGTGGAAGCAGTACCCACACCTTTTTGGACCTTGATTTAAGTGGTATGAGTGACTGAATGGTTGGGCTCAGTGATATGTATATTAGAGTACCAATTCTCCAAGAATCTTTTCTGGAACAGGGCTCCCAAGGGCTTCCTTCTCAAATAAAAGCTTAAAATGTTTGCATCCTTGATCTTGGGACCAGCAGGGCGTCTTCCTGACTCTTGAGATGCCCTCAAGGCATTTTTCAACTTGTTACTGTACAGAGTATTTAGTTTCCTTTTTTTTTTTTTTTTTTTTTTTTTTTTGTGGTGTCACTGGGGATTGAACTCACAACCTTGCACCTGCCAGACAGATGCTTAAGCCACTGAGCCAAACTCCCAGCCCTGGTTTTTTGAGGCAGGGTCGCACTATGTAGCTCAGGCCAGCCTTGCACTCATGTTGTAGCCCAAGCTGGCATGGAACTCACAACGCTCCTCCTACCTTAACCTCTGGAGTGCTGGGATTAAAGGCGTGTGCCACCATGCCCAGCTATTTAGTTTCCTTTTAATGATTCTAATTGCTTCAGCAACCCTACTTCTTTTGGCCCAAAATAATACACATGATTCCTTCTGGGCCCAAATTTAAGTGTTGTTTGTTTGTTTGTTTACTGTTGTTGTTTGTTTCAAATTCTGCTATACATTTTGCCCATGATTCTCACTATAAACCTGTCTGAAAGAATTCAGCAGTACCCATGTCAGAGCCTCAACTTTGGGTTGCCTTAAAATTTTCATCATATCACTTAGTGCAGTGCCTTTATTTCTTGCAAGTCTTAGGACATGAGCAAATATAGACAAATATTGCATTAGAGTGAATATCAAAAGATCTGTCTATTCTAGTTGCTAGATAAGTCATTCTTCCTAATTAAATCACTGTTCTAAGCTTGAATTTACTGACCACATTTTTATCAGTATTTTGGTCTTCTGAGTTCCAATCAGGATTGCTCACATATCCTGCTTATAGAGTTCTAGGATTTTTCTGACTATCTCCAAATCTTTTCAAACATCTTTTACAAACCATTTCCAAAAGTTTTTATACTGCATCTTCAAGTAGATAACCAAAGTAGAAGTTCTATTCATCTTTTTTTTTTCCCATTTTGTTTTGTCTTGTTATATTTTGTTAGAAGCAGGATCTTGCTATGCAGTTCAGGCTGGTCTCAAACTTGGGTTGATTCTCTTGCTTCAGCCTTCTGAGTGCTGGGATTATAGGTGTGCATCACTATGTACAGCCCAGCTTTTCACTGTTGGGACAAAACACATAATACTCACAATTTAAAGGAAGGGAGGTTTAATATGTCTCATGATTTTAGGGGATACAGTTGAGGGTCAGCCCCAAGGCAGGAACATCATGCTTACCACATCATGACTGGAAAGCAGAGCAGGGGAATAGTGCCAAAGAGGAAAGGGGAAGAACCAGATGTAGTATGCGTGGTCATGGACCCATGACCCACCCTGATACACTCAGAAGTATGCTTTAGTAGTCTCTTCAGCAATTCTTTAACCAATGAAGTTGATCTAATCAAGCTTATCATATATTAGGTCACAAAAATTTTCTTAATTCCACTTGATCATGATGCATGAACTTTTTCTGTGTTTTGACTTGGTTTATTAGAAATTTCTGAGAAAGTTTTGCATATAAATTTATCACAACTATTTTTCTTCATTTCTAAAATAATTAATTGATTAACTTCCGGAATCAGAGGGCCAATTATGTCCAAATGACGACACCCTATTGATGAAATCATTAAATTTGTTAAGATGAAAAACAAATGAGGACAAGCTTATAACCTGTGTAAATGCCTATCTTGTTGAAAGTGATTTTATTTTAAAATATTCAACAAATTTCTAAATTTTAAAGTAATATCATTATTATATCAGATCATAGTGTAATAAAACTAGAAATGTAAAGTAAGAAGAAAAACAGAATATTTGCATATATGCTGAAATTTAATGATGTAGTCCTGAAAGACCAAGGAGTAATTAAAGAAATTAAAAATGAAATTTAAATAATTGTTTTGAAACAAATGAAGAGGAAGTTACAACATACCAGAATCTGTAGGAAATGGACAAAGTAGTATTAGGCAGCAATAATAATAAACATATAAGTAAAATTGTAAACTTTCCAAATAACCTAACAATATATCATAAAGATTTACAAAAATAGGAAAATCAAATTCAAAATTAGAAGAGGAAAAGGTAGAATAAAGATCAGGACAGAAATTAATAAAATTATAACAAACAATTCAAAACAATAGTGATACAGTTTTTGAAGAGATAAAGTTGATGAATATTTGACTAGATCAACAAAGAAAAAATAACTATTCAATAAATAGAAATTAAAGCAGACATTAAAGCAATATCTCAGAAACACAAGGAATACAGAACAATCTACCATGAAAAATTCAAATTTACAAATGGAAACTGAAGAAATGAATAAATTCCAGGACAGATACAACTTACCAGATTTGAATTTAAAAAACAATAGAAATCCTAAACAGACCAACAATGGAATGAAGTAGTATTAAAAATCTCCAATTGACCAAACAAACCAGGACTTGATAACTTTGCATTTGAAACCTACAAAGTATTTAAACAAAATATGAAGTTAGAGCTGAAAAGTAAGAAACTGTGAAACATTTTATGTAGCATCATTTTATTGATACCAAAGTCAGATAAAAGGAAAAGTGAAGACAAATATTTCTGATAAACCTAGTTGCAAAAATTCTTTAAAAATTATAGTAAACAAAAATCAAAAGCACACTAAAAGGTCATAAAATCATGATTAAGTGGAATTAAGGATGAATTAATTAGTTAATTAATTAATTTCCAGATACATTGAGCTAACTGTATTCAGATGCTAACATCTTATTGATGAAATTATTAAATCTATTAAAATGAATAATATATTAGGACATGGTTACAACCCGAAAAAATTGTTATCTTATTGAAAGAAATTTTATTTTAAAATGTTCAGCAAAGATCTACATGGTTATCACAAATACAGGATAATATAAAGAATAGTATTTTCTTTATTTTTGTTTTAGGATTTTAAAATATGCAGCAAAAGGAAATTAACCTTGAAACTCAAACTGAAGAAGAAGAGCAGACTGAAGTAAATTTTACTCTGACACCACTTTTAGTGTAGGTTACTTTCAGAGTACAGGGCAGGCGTAGACACCCGGTTTTGCCACAACAAAGACCACTGAGGTTTTGAGAGCTAGAGTGGGAAAGGAACATAGGATATCTCTGTTTATTAATTTAGTACTCAAAGGAAAAATAAGATTTCTCTTGCAAGCATGATAGGAGACAATGTGTGCTGTGGTTTGTACATTGTGTCAACTTGAGAAGCCTAGAAGCTTAATTAAGTAACTTAGCAGCTCTACATCCTGGGGTATAGAGCACAGTTACCTGGTCATTGTTACAATTTGAGAAGATCAGAAGTTTAACTGAGAGAGCCAGCAGGGAGCCAGGGGTCTTACTTTGTAAACATCCTCAGCCTGTGCAAAGGAAGGCAAGGATGTTTGTGGAAGCTACACCCACCCTGGGGGTGGGGTGTCCTGGGTAGTATATAAAGGAGGAGAAGAGGCTTGCTCTGATCCCCCTTTTACTCTGGATGCTTTTGCTCGCTGCTGCCTTGAAGTGTTGTTCCTGTGCCATGCCACCCTGCCTTGGAGCCAGCTGATTGTGGACTGAAACCTCCAAAAACTGTAAGGTAAATAAACCTTTCCTTCCCTAATTTTGAGTGTCAGGTGTTTTGTCTCAGCAACCAGTAAAAAGTAACCAAGACAATGTGCAATTTGGTTTAAGATTTTGGCAGAACTTGGATTCCTGTCCTTGCAAGAAAACTGAAAGATGGATGTGCTAGCTTTATTCACAATTACAGTTCGAAGGCATAGTTTCAGGTCCTTGAGGAAGACATTTCTGGGTAGTAAAAGTGACAAGAGTCTTTAAAAAAGATTTATGTCTCAGAGAAGCAGAGAAAGGATTTATAAGTTTTTCTTTTTAAAGTAAATAGTCTAAAGAGAGGGAGAGATATGTTCCAGGATCTGAAAATACTCTATGCAATATTTTCTCAGGTTGGGGAGAAAATTAGGGCTCTTGGTTACTAGTAACAACCATATTTAGAAATGAATATCATCCTGTTATGGCTTTCAAAAATGTCTTTTAAAAAAGTAAAATTCAGCATCTGGAAAAATAAGCTTTAATATTCTTCTACATACAGAAACATGTCCATTCCAAATTTTAAAAAAAATCAATTTCAACTAAGCACTAAGGAAGTCCCACAGTTTTACAAGAAAAATTTTCCAAGTAAAAGTAGAAGTTCTGTGTTTAGGTTTAGATCTAAAACGTTCCCCAAGCTTCATCATGTTCAGAGAAGGGGTCTGGTCAAAAGATTCAGGTTGCTAGTGGCATGATCTAAAAGGTTGAATTCTTTTTTTAAGGTTGAATTCTTGTCTTGGCTCTTCCCTTTCCTCTGCTTCCTGGCTTCCCTAACATAAGAAACATTCCCCTCTCAGGCCTGTCCACCATGTCCTTTCTCTCTTATGGTCATCTGTAAACTGAACCCACTGAAACAGTGACTTGAAATAAACCCCTTCTCCTTTTAGTTGGACATGTTGAGTATTTTGTCCAGCTTGAGAAAGGACCAAGAAAATGGGGATATATAGTGTACACAAAAATGAGAGAGAATCAGAGGTAGATGTATTAAATTAGGTCATCTGACATGATAAAATTCGAGTATATACCTGAATAATATGAGCAAATGTCCCTGTTGAGCCTCTGAGTCAAAAACGTCTCAAATAGAAGACATGACAAAATGGATGGAGATGTAGAAAGTTGTCTAGTTGTTTCACAGCTAAACAAAATATACTGTGAAGGATGTTTAAATCTGAAAACAGAGAAATCAATAGCTATCAGATAATGTAGAAAAGCATAAAATTTAGACCAGTTTCATGGACAACCAACTTATGTTTAAACTCAGAAACTGATTTATTGCTCCTCTGTTACCACGTCAGAAATTGAAATTTATGAAGAAGATTATATACTTTAGGATAATGTTTTACGGAAAGAGATAATTAAAACAGTATCCTACAGGATGAATCACCATAATTTGATTTTTCTTTAAATTCTCCAGCAAAATGGAGAAATTATATCTATATTTAATTTGTAGAATCAGCTGAACTTTTTGTAAATAATAATAAAAATGATTTATTTTTTAAGGTCTCTTGCTTTAAGAATTATCAAAGTGCTACTTAAGGAAGATTGGCATCATTTTATTTTTATTTGATTATTTTTTATTTTTATTTTGAAACATGGTCTCACCAAGTTACCAAAACAACCAGGATGGGCTGGAACTTGTAATTCTTCTGTCTCAGCTTTCCAGAGTTCAGGAATTACAGATGTGCAGCATCATGACCCATAGGCATCATTTTCTATTTGGTTTTTTTCAACCTAGCTTCTCTTCAATAATATGAATTTCATAATTTCTTTATCTGAAGATTTGTATTTCTCTGTTAATTTTTTAAACATTTTATGTGATACATCCTTAACAACTTATTTTTCCACAAAAGAAAAATTTTCTTAAAAATGTATTTCCTGCCTGTGATTAGTAATCTTAAAATATAATAAAAGACATTATTACAACTAATGAAATCTTTGTCCCATATACTTTATGAGATCAATATGAAAAATGATCTATATTAACCTCACATAAAATTTCTTAACTCATTCATCATGTTTTTTAAAAGTCTCATAGTTATATTTTTTTCTTTCATGTACTTTTATGGGTTTTGACAAGTGCATAGCCATATATCTACCTCCAAATAGTACAAGAATTTCATCATTTCAGAAATTTCTTTATGCTGTTCATTATAGTCAATCCCTTCTCTCATTTCTAACTCCTAGCAAACACTGATCTATTTCTTCCTCTCTACCTTTACTTTCCCACAGTGTAGTGAAAAAGAAATTATACTATATGCTCGATTTGGGATTCAGCTTTTTATTTTACATAGCAAGATGCATTTAAAATTAATCAATATATTTGTGAAATTCATTTTTATTGTAGCAATGTGTATTCTACTGTTTAAATGCATCACAGTTTATATATCCATCTGTTTAAAGAATGCTAAATTGTTCCCAATTTGAGACAATAATATAATTGCTTATGTAATAAAAAATTTTAAAAGAATAAAATTTTGTTTTAGTCTTTGCACAGAAATCATAGCAATTAAAAATTACATATAATTACTATAAATGTCCATGAATAAATGTGTGCATGTGAGTGTGTATGGTGTGTGTGTAAATACCCTTGAAATTCATTTGCTGCAATGAATGTGTGGGTATTCAAAACTATTTTTTCTATTCTCAATCTTGTAAACTGTCTGCCATTATGTTTTATTCACTCTTGTTTTATGTGTGATGCATTGTCTTTAATTTCCATTTCACAGCTAATGATTATTGGTATATTTCAATATTAGCCTGTTACATTTTCTTACTTTACCTTTGAAATTCAGGAAATATTGACTTCATGTAATATATATTCGTGAAGGTAGGTTCAAAATTTAAGTTTTTCCTGGGTCACATTAAACGAGGAAGAATTGACTTGGACCATGTAGAAGATGTATAATATGGTCAAAGTACATATAATTAACAATACTTTCTTTACATGTATTTGTTATTATAAATTTAATTAAAAATTTAAAAATGACCTAGGTTTCTTTTGTCCTTAAATGAATGGAAGAACTTACCGGTAAACCTCTCTGAGTCCATTGCTTTCTGTTTCCTAAAATCAGTAATTATAAATTAATATATCTATATCTATATCTATATATACATATATTTCCTCTAACCTTTTTTTTTTTTTTCCGGCACTGGGGATCGAACTCACAACCTCGCACCTGCTAGGGCAGGCGCTTAAGCCGCTGAGTCAAAGTCCCGGCCCTAGTTTTTTGAGACAGGGTCGCACTATGTAGCTCAGGCCGGCCTTGTGCTCGCGTTGTAGCCCAAGCCGGCCTCAAACTCACAACACTCCTCCTACCTCAGCCTCCCGAGTACTTTGATTAAATGCGTGCACCACCAGGCCCGGTTTCTAACCTATTTTTTAGAAATTATTTGTTCTGAGGAATTAATCAGTCTCCATAGGTAACAAAATTTGTGGCATATAGTTATTTAAAGTATTCCTTTTTATCTTTTGGCAGTCTATAAAAACTGTAATTATGCTTCCTTTTTCACTTATAATATTAATAAATTTTCCTCTTGTCTTTCTTACTCTGGATAGAGGACTATCAACTTTGCTGTTCTTTAAAAGCATGGTTTTTTGTTTGTGATTAATAATTTCTTTCCAAATTTGTAATAATTCTTATATTTCCATAGAATGTATTAAATGTTTATTGACTATTTGGCAAGCATCTTTTTATTCTTCTTAATGTCACTTAATATTTATTCCTCCTATGAGTCTTACAATTATCATTTTCCACACTTCATTGTTAGAAAAACTCAGACATATCGTGATAAAGTGAATACTCTAGGCTAAAGAGTAAAGGGATACCTTAATTGAGATTTGAGTAGTGGAAAAGTTGATGCCATTACTCTTAAACTATACAGGCAGAGATGTTTAACATCTAAACTCTTATAACTGTAAATATACATTAGTAATAGTAAAATATATTTTTGGCCTATTCACAGCCTTGGGCTTCCAGGCATCATCTG
>RJWM01042120.1:0-14371 GCA_004363535.1 Dasyprocta punctata | reverse complement strand
GTGTCTCTAAGTAATTCAGAATGGCCTAGAACTTGCTTATGTAGCTCAGGCTGGCATTGAAGTCACAGAGATCTTCTGGTCTCAGCCTCCCAAGCGCTGGAATTAGAGGAGTGCACCACCATGCCTGACTTCATGCCTGTACTTTCGTGTGACATTGGAAGGTAACTAGAACTAAGGGTGATAATTCCTCATCTTAATTGCTCTATCTGCTAGTTTATATGAAATCTGTAGAATAAGTGGATGATGACTTGTGACAGGTACATGGACGTATTTGGGGAAAAGGAATTGCACATTTTTTAAAGAAATAATTAGGTAGTGAAGGTTAAAATTTTCAGTATGGAAACATTCCCTTTTCCACATTACTTTTTTCTAAAATATGCTCTTTCTCAAGTTCTTGTAATTTCCAGGAGTGTCTGATTTGCTTCCCAAAGATCTGTGTTAATGTGGTACAAAGTCTTTTGAGTGAAGATCATGTAAAAGAGGGAGAAGAAAGTCTGGTAGGCAAAGTCAATCACATCAAAGAAAGTGAAAATTAGGAAAATTAATAAATTGAGTCAAACATTGTAAGTTTTGCAAGTTCTTTGTTCTCTAAATTGGTTTTTGTTTTCTATGGAATTAGTTTATAGTTTTGACTTTCTAATGTATTTGTATACAAATATCTTTGATTGGAAGAGTGCCCATATAGGTCTAATATTGTTGAGCATTTGCATTCTTTTGCATAGCCTTGAAGTTTGGTTATTCATTCATTAATGCCTTAGACTTATGAATAGGTGAAAAAATGTGGCAAATTTTCTTTTTTTCTTTTATTTTTTCAGACACTTTGCATTGTGGTAATGCGTGCTATAATGAACTCAAACGAGAACATTTGCCTTGGTATTTCACTAGAGCAAAATAATTTTTAATAGACATTACTTATCTTTCAATTTTTCTAGGGGATTTAAACCTCAATCTTGAAAGAAGTGGTAAGTGACAAAAATAGTTTTATACTCTTACCTGAATGAAAATGATAGAGTCAAAGGCTAGCTTTGTACAATGGTCATTATTTATTAATTTAGCATTGCTGTATCCAAATTAATAGCATAAGCTCCAAAGGCAAAAATAAAAGTCCCATGATCATTTCTAGGTATCACACATGGCTGTAACTCAGCGTCTATTGTGTGGAAATATTGAGAAAGTCTCTTAATCTAAATTTCTATAAATTTTTGATATCTGCTTATTTATTTTCTGTAGAAAAGCAGCCTCTTCATGTTTGATGTCCCAGAAGCAAGAGTCTGTTTCTTCTGAGTTTGATTATAGAAAAAGACCTCCTCACAGGAAGCTCAGCTGGGTATATCCTGCTTGTTGCCTTAGTCTCTTTCATGGAAGGAGAGAAGTGAGGGATTAGAACACACCATGGAATTGGTAATTGTTTGTAGTACTGGCAAATCCTCAAATGATTTTTTTTTCTGTTGCAATCGCTTCCAACTGGAGGCTTCAGTTTTGCAACTGATGAAAGATGAACAACATGCAAATGCTTGGACTGAACTTATTCTAATGTTTTGAAGTCCTGTCTACTGGTCTTTGTCACACAAGTGTTGTTTATAGACTTATTTTGCTGCTGCTATGTTGATGCTTAATTAGAATAAATAAAAAACCAACATGATTTGCTTTCTACCAAGTATTTGGATTGGAGTCAGGCAATTATTAAAGTAGAAGGAAAAGGTGCAGAAGTTTAGAATTTGGCCTTGTTCTAAGATCTATTAATTCTTAATGATTCTGATAATGTATTCAGTCTCCTAAAGGTTATGAGACTGACATTTCTTCAAAAAAAATTTTTTTTTGGTTGGTACCAGGAATTGAACTCAGGACTTTGTGCTTGCCAGGCAGGCACCACACCACTGAGCTATATCCCTGCCCCTATTCAATTTTTATGGAAAAATAATTAGATTAATTGTTATGGGATGTGTCACTTGGGAGCTTTTGCTTAAGGGTTACTTTTGAGTTTATTCCTGGAAACAAGTGAAACTGGCAGGAACAAGGTCAGTGTTCTATTATGCCTGATGACCGTTTCCAGGAAAGTTTGGTTAGCCAAACCACATGGATTCCTGGGTTCTATTGTGAATTGCCAAAGGCATGTCCAGTTAAGGAAATTTTTATACTTGCTCTCATATTATCCTCTATAAACTTTTCATGTGAGGAGTAAAATCTTGAGTAGGAGTCTAAAAAGATATAAATCCTGAGATCAAATAAATTGAAAACATTCTTTTCCACAAGAAGAAGATCTAACTGTCCCTATTACATATACTAAATTGGGGAAAAATATTCTAGAAGTGGGAGAGTCTCTGTGGTGGTGATTTAGTTTTCATAACCGTCTCTAATGAGATTCCATTGGATTTTTTTGTCCTATATTCTAATTCAAATGATATTCTCATTAAGTCAGCAATTTATATAATCAGTATATCTTAATATGAGACATTAAAATTGGAATGGTAGGATTATTTATTGATTGAATCAATAAATAATTTTTGAGGGTATTGTAAATGGCAGAAACCAGGTACAATTTGTGAGACAAAGTGAACAAAATACAAATATTTCCACTTGCATGAATCTTTCATTTTAATAGAGTAAAAAAGTAGGAAAATATTTAATGCCATACTTAATATTACAAATGGAAAAAGTATAATAACTCTCAGCTACTCATGTAATTAATGTATTTTTCTATTGATTGAGAGCTGATCATGTTGATACATGCACATTCTCTGTTCCTGATTTGCTTGTGATAACACTAAGGCTTTTGACACAGTTGACAGATTTTTACCAAGTGCTAGGTCCTACAATAATGTGAATTTATGAAGGATAGAATTTATGGCACTGAGAATATTTGTTTTAATACATACAGTAATCAGTCGTAGCTCTAGTTGGTTTCTTTTCCTGGCTCTGTGGAATTTAGAACTTACTAGATACTTCTGTTTATGCAAAAGTATGTCAGTCTGCATTTTGAAAATCTACTTTGTCCCTTTTTTGAAGATGCAATCAGGTATTTTATAATGATTCATAGTAGACACTGTTGTTTATGAATCTGGAACTTATTAGTCAATAGTTGACATAGTTTCAAGTCTCAAAAAAACCACAAAGTTTTAATAGTTTGTAAAGCATTACTGCATTATTGTTTACTCTATTTCCACATATTGTTATTGTGAAATGTACTTGCAACCATGACCATTGGTATATATTATATGGTACATTTTAGTTTATTTTACAATGTTAAAAATACAAGTTACTCTTCTGTGTATACTCTGAGAGAGTATAATCTGAGAACTGTATTGCCTTCATAGTGAGGAAAAGCCAGAAAGTCTCCATGGATTTTATTGCAGTCTTTCATTTCTTGTTATTTCTGCCACAACTAATTATTTGCTAAAATAGACTACCAAAGGTTATGAATTATCTAATTTTTCAGACAAATTAGAAAGTATTCAAGGTTATCCTGATAATGATCCCATTAATTGTTATGCATTGTGTACTATGATATATGTTTTTTAAAGGAAAAGAATGGAATTGCTAATTGCAACTGGCTGTGCCTACAGGAGGGGGTTGCGTGTGAGACTTGCATTTGTCTTGCAGAGATGGTGGATGCACTTTTGTGATCAAATTTGGCACAGAACTGAAAAATTCTCTTGCTATCTTACAAATCCTACTTTCACTAATACATATGTTCTCACTTCATATTATACTGGCAAACTCATTTAAGTTGTTTTCCTGAAATATTCAGACTCAAGAGGAAATGGCTGAGACTAAGAATTCTTATTGCAAAGAATTTATGAATTTTAAACCTTCTATCTCTCTGTCCTTCAACTATAAAAGTCAAAACTTGATTCAGATAAATTTAAATTTCTTTGATTTAATAGTCTTTTATATTTGTTGCAAGTGGTCTCAAATTCTTTTGGATTTGTGGCTGTATTTTTTTATAAGCCTTCTCAAATTTCTTTATTTGACATTTGGGAGCAGGTTATTTAACTTTTGTGGCATTGATAGCTTCATTAGGAAAACAAAGATCACACTACATACTACAAATAGAGGGCATTTGTTCTAGGTAATTAGTAACATAGGTGAAAGCTGAAAACATTAATAGTGGACAGAAGAACCTAGGAATTCCTAGCAGTAGGAAACAGCTATCATGCATAGGTTTATGTTTAACAGAACATGGTGCCCAACCATCTGGTATACTTGTTTGGTAGAAGCTTCAGCAATACATGCTACCAAAATTAATACATAGGAAAGGGAAGAGGAAAATATTTTGATATCTTCCTTTCCCCCATTATTCCCTGCCAAACAGTCTGACTCTACCATAAGGGCTTCTTTTTAGGTCAAACCCCCTTAAAAGACAGCATACACAGGCCTGGAAAACCCATCCTGACATGTCTGAATTTCTTGCCTTCACAATGCAATGAATTTCAGAATTTATTTATAGACATAGAAAGCATTCATGGAGCAACCAAGATTAAGAAATGGATTTGTAAACACACAGGACCAATATGACTATTTTGGTCAAGTAATCAATACAAATGATATTGTGTTCATAGTTATAGTATCTTCTAGAGAAAATAAACTAATTGGTAGTAAAGTTTGATTTTTTTTCTTAGTTTGGATAAGTCTCATTTTTCTACTCTGTTTTATTCATTTATTTTAATTTGCCACATATGATTATCAATGTGATAATTTAGTATGGGAGTACAATGTATAATGATCAAATCATGGTACGTAATGTTTCCCTTTTTCTAATCACTTACAATTTATTTGTTCTGGGGACTTTTAAACTTCTCTTTCTTAGTTCTTCATAAAATACATAATAAATTGTTGTGAAGTATGGTCATCGCACTCTGCTAAGAGGGAAGCTAGATAAGAGGTTTCAGAATACAGTTAGATAGAATATGTCCTTGATCAACTTTTAACAAACTTGTAGTTTCAAATTTTCGTGAGGTAAAACTTGGAGTTTTATTCATCCACTCTCTAAGGTAGAATTTAGTAAATGAATATAAACCCAGAGACAAAATTTTGGAAGAAATTATGTCAACTTTTTCTGAAAATGTTAGAGTGGTATTTGGTTACTCTAAATATAGAATTTGATGTATTTTATAGGTTATCCATCTCTATAAAATTAGAAATTATATCTACTAATAATCAGAGAGCCTATAATTTATTTTAGATATAAATTGATGAGATGGACCTAAAAGAGTTAGAAGGTATTCTGAGAAGTAGATGTGTACATGAAACATGTATGGATTTGTTACCTTCCCAATGCAATATGACACATTCAGAAATTTCTACGAGGGCATGCCAGAGGTTGCAATGATATTCAGAACTTATATATAGAAAAAAGTGTCTCCTATTACTGTGGAATAAAAAAAATCCTACAAAATATTTATGCTACAGAAAGTTTCAGTGAAATTTGAATGAATCAAATTCAACCTTGAGTGGATTTCATTAAATTCAATGTGAAGCTTTGGTGAGTCACTGAACAGCTCTTTTCTAAGATAATTACCTTTCTTAGAGATGTTGTCTATTCAGAAAGGATTCTGAGGCCTTTTTCACTTGTCCAAAGAAGATTTTACACTCGTGCCTTTATAAATGGACTAAGGAATATATACTTCCTCCCAGAAAAAGAATCTTCTTCATTAGAATCAAACTACTTTACGTAGGGCTAGGGATGCTGCTCATTGGTAACACTTCAAGAAGATTATCTGCTGATGGAACAAGGTTGGAGGAATTGACAACATGATGTGTTTGACTCCAGGAAATTAAACCTAGAACTGTGACTAGAAAAATGTTTAAAATATCACAAATTTGCTTTCAAATAATAGAGCATCTTGTCATTACTTGTGATTTGACCACCGGTCCCATCTCTATTATCTGTGGTGCTGCTTACTGAACCGTTGCAAAACAAGACATGCGGACTATTGTGGAAGTCTAATTTAGGAATGCCAGAGGATCAGCTTGAAACTGAAAGAGAATTGGTGCTATATTTCTCAGCTTCCAGTAAAGAAAAAAAGTTGTGTCTTTGTCTAAGGGACCCTATTTTCTAAAATTAGAAAATTATAACAAAATATGGCATGACCAATTATATATAATATCTATATTCATCATTAAAATAATAGATACATTACTATGAATCTTTTATAAATTAATGTCTTCTTTTTCCATACTTAATTGTTTTTAACTTGTCCTCAAGATAGGGAGCTGGAGAGAGAGATTGATCAGATATACAAATATTACATAAACTATTACAAGGGAAATTGTGTGACAGTCTCATATGGGCTTTATAATAGTTTATGTAATATTACAGTGCTAGGGGATTTTAGGCAATCACTTCACTCAGGACTCTTATCTATAAGAAATTATTTTGGGGGGGCCTGTTTTTCTTTCTTTCTTTCTTTCTTTCTTTCTTTCTTTCTTTCTTTCTTTCTTTCTTTCTTAACTTATAACACCAAGTGCATTTATTAGAAAAGAAGAAAGTTATGAAATATCTTCATATCTTTCCTTAAGAAATTAGAAATAAAAGACAGAATAAAACCAAAAATAAATAGAAGAAAATAATAAAGATTAGAAAATACAATCCCTTATCAAAACACCAATATTATTTTTTATGAAAATTAACATTATGATTCTTACATATTTGTAGAAATACAAAAGACTCAGAATTTGGATGAATTGTAAATAGCAAGTATCCTTGAGTATATAGCCAAGTAACAAATAAAGGACCAGAAGTTTACTCTGGGCTTATCAAATTATACAGTCTTTCCTCCATATTTGAGGGGTATTGGATACCAAAATCTGTAGATGTTCAAATCCCTTTTATAAAATGGCACAATATATGCATATAACCTAAGCACATACTATTGTTTACTTCATATTATTTCTATACTCATTGTTCCTCATACTATGTAAATTCTATGTCAAGTCCATCGAGGGATGACTTTACCTCTGTTCATGTAAATTGTGTAGAATCACTCAGTTGGGTGGATTTATCATTCATTAAAAGTGTTGTGCTAGGTTCTTGGCTTCTCTTATGAGGCGGCACTTTAACTCACAGGTCAAGAAAAATAAAAGTCAGTCTAGAGATGGAGCCTAAGGTGGGAGCTTATGCAATGTACCATGAAGAGTTGAATCTCATCACCTTACACTGATGGAAAGATTTTTTAGTCACTACTACAGAAATAAATAAGGTAAGTGGAGACTTCAGTATAGATGGGAAGATTCTTCTGAGACATTCCAGTTTCTAGAGAGGAGAAAAACTGAGAGCCATGATGAAGTCTTTTACTGAGAGGTGCAAATGTTTCACAATTTTACGTATGTTATAAAACAGCCACGGAACAGATCCATTTTCATAGGAAGTGAGAAATGATAGTACTTCATAGCATTATGAACCCTCCTTGTTTCCCAAATACACATTTGCACTCCAGCTTCGTCTCTAGGCAACACGGGATCAGTGGGAATAGACTACTGGAAAAGTTGGGTGCTCAGAAGTGTGCAGGTTAAATTCCAGGCTTCTTTTCTAAAAGGGAGAAATCTATGAGAATAATACTATACTTTCTCTTTTAGTCTGAAAGAAGAAATAGTAGCTTAGGAATTTAGTTCCTGTATAAGTCTGTTTAGTGGCATTGTGTGCTGCTGTGAGAAACAAAACAAAACAAAGCAGAACAAAATTATAGAAAAACACTTGCACAACCTAAGCTAGGACACCATATAATTAAGAGAGGTTAGTGAACTAGTTATTCAGGAGGGAGAAAAGAGCAACAGCTGGCCTGGGCTTGGGACCAGTCCATGTTCATCTTTGTGATGTGAAGAATAATGTCAGTAGAAGAAAATGAATTATTTCAAAATAATTGTTTTCAATAATCTCAACCTTGCTGCCTTGTGAAAAGCTCAAGGAAATCAGTGTTTAATAGCCAAATGATAGCTTGATATCAAGGCCAATAGTAAGTACATGCATTTTAAACTGCATTTGAATTCTGCAGTAGGACAACTCTACCTGAAACATAATAATTTTCAGAATTTAAGAGTCAAAAAAACACAAGCTGTTTGGTACTGTCTTAAAATGGAGAAATGAAGACAAAGTATTTTCTGTAATGGTAAAAAGGAGACTGCATGGTAAAAAGGACATCTAATGCCTGAATATAATTTGATGCTTAAACATGACAAAAGTTGCCAATATATTTAAAACGTGTTTCTAAGAAACAACCAGTATAGTTGGAAAATTATACCAATTAACTTACATATAGAAAAATTTGGACCCTTGTTTCACAAAAAGAAAAATTGTGAATAATATAGAATTGGTGATGCTATTCAGAATATTTTATTATATAATTCATGATTTGGGTCACTATTTCCCCAGCAGAAACTAGCCTGCAACCTTTCTACTGGTGGGAATGTATACAATCAGACAACACAAACTTGAGCTGCTTATGCTCCGTATGTACCTTTTCATTTGCCATTTCCTCATCTAGGAGGCAGTGACCATAATTGTTGTAGTCACTCTAAAGGGAAGGTTTTAAAGTATAATAATTAACTGTCAAAAAAAGAAGGCTAGTTTTCAGTTATAAGCTCAAGGAAATCTTGCTTTCACTCTGAATAGATGTATTTGTGCCTGTTTCTAGATTTATTAGACTCAATTTATTGGTTCTCAGAAAGCTAAGTTCTTTCATAATTGTTTGAAATTCAAAGATTTAGTTCCAGAAACTATTCTAGCTGTTAAGTCTCTCTAAGTTGTCTGTACTGTGGAAATACGTAGAGAAATGAACGTGCGATAAAAAAGGTCTAGCAAAAGCACAACGGGACCAAACAATATGGAACAATTTTCCATTTTATTTGGAATTTTAATAGATGCAAAAATTTTTCAAATTCAGTGGATTATGTTTTTTGGCAACTTGGGGTCAAATGAACAAGCTTGTTCCTTTAGAGCTTATCAAACTGTTTTCAGCTATGTATAGCCTCATCAGCATCAGACTTTCAGGCTTTGCCATCC
The DNA here is from genome assembly GCA_004363535.1 of Dasyprocta punctata. NCBI lineage: Eukaryota > Metazoa > Chordata > Mammalia > Rodentia > Dasyproctidae > Dasyprocta > Dasyprocta punctata. The sequence goes on along the minus strand of RJWM01042120.1, from coordinate 5,373 downwards.
CCACAGAAAGAAAAGACCAAAGGAGAAAATTTTGTCACTTGAGTAACCAGTAATATTACACATTTATTTGATTTCTTTGAAATTACCATGTGAATATATTTATTCTCTGTGACCCTTATTAAAAAGTTTAATAATACACCCGTAGAATATTCACTATAGAGGAGTTACCTGATTTCATGAGAGTCCCAGCATACATTGGTCCTTAGTTACTTGCCAAAATGATCAGGACACGTTAGATACACTATCTCTATTTTGGTCCTTCAGCCTTTATCTTTTAAGTCCCTTGATGAGAGATAGTTGTTGCCTAATGAGCAAAGAATTGTTGGTTAACTTTTAACACTTTTTGTGAGGATTACACACAAAAATACATTTGCCTACTGATATTGTTTTATAATTAGAGCCTATATTGCTGAACTGTCCAGAGTTTCATGATTACATTGTAGAAATTAAATTCCATGGAGATATTTTACTTTAACCCATACTACCTTCTCATTTATTCACCTTGAACTAAGCTGTGATTATCTCTTTCTTTGACACGTATGTACAGTTCTCACTGGCCTCCATGCTTTTACATACGTCCCATGGCAGACTTCTTTACCTGGCAGCCAAAGTGATCCAGATAAAGCATGAGTGTTCAACTTTTTGGCTTGCCTGGGCCAAAAAGAATTATTTTGTGTTTTATATGATACATAAAACAGTCAATGTATATAAAAACAGAGCTATTTTAACTTTTTAGATTATTTTAGGAAATAACACAAGTGCAAATTTAATAATTAAATAAGAAAATTTACGTGTCTGCTTAATAGCAATGAACACCTTTGTTCACAGAAACACACTTGAGTTGGTAAGTTGAAATACTATTATCAGTAATTGCTGCTTTTTACTTGTCAAACTGTACAAGCGTGTGATGCTTGATATCCATGGGTTTCCATTTGACTGACTGAATGTGATGGGCACAGAAGATAAAGACAACACTCCACTGTGCCCTCCCCTATATGGTGTTCTGCCATAACTTACACAGTCTATGCTCAAGCCCTATCTAATTGAACCATGAAAAATATCACCAATAGTCACATAATAATGTTAACAGTTTAGGACTTTGTAGAGCCTCATTACTAGCTGTCCTGGTCCACATTCAGCCCATGGGTCTTGGGTTAGACATGTCGGGTCTAAATTATATGCCTTTCTGTGTTCCACTGATGCTCTAAATAATCAAATGGTTTCCATGATAGGAAGAATTCTAAGATGACACCAAGATTCCCACCCCAATTCAGGCACACAGATTGTGTGATTTAGTTGTTCATGTGAACAGGATGATGCTTCAAATGTGATGATGTTTTGCTCTTGAGATTATTATATTGCATGGCAAACTGCATTTTGCAGATGTAATTAAAGTACCCTGATACAATCTTGACTTGAGCTAATGAAAAGGGAAGTAATCCTGGGTAGACCTGAGCTATTCCAGTGGGCCAGTTAGAGAGATCTAGAAATCAGAGAGATTTGTTATTAGACTGCTGTCATGGGAAAAAGCAGCCTTTTATGATGAAGAGATATCTGCACTCTTGTGTTCATTGTAGTATTATTCAAAATACGAAAGATAAGAAACAACAAGTGTCCATCAATGGATTCAAGGATAAAGAAAATTGGCACATATACACAATGGAATATTATTCTGCCTTTAAAAATCCTAGAAAATTCTATCATTTGTGACATGGGTGAATCTAGAAGACAGTATGTTGAGTGAAATAAACCCAGCCATAGAGACAAGTACCATATGATTTCACTTATAAGTGGAATCTGGGGAATAAGGTAACTTTGGTCAATGGACACAAAGTTCTATTTAGATAAAGGACTAGGTTCTTGCATTGCACAAGGTGACAACAGTCACTTACGTTTAAAGAATTTTAAATGTTCTTATTGAATAGGAATGATAAATAGTTGAACTGATAATATGTTAATTAGCGTGAGTTGATAATTTCACAATGTATACATGTATGGAAACATCACATCTTATGAGTACAGTTACTTGTCATTATATACAAAGCTATAAAATAAATCATGAATAATTGGTTGGGTTAGGTATTCAAATTGGTTGCATAAGAGTTCTTTTGAGATCTTCCTGGGCTTTAATATTTGATAATTGCATTTGTATATTGTAGATTAAAGAGACAATGTCAGAAAGGGAAAGAAAGAAGAAATGAATGAAAGAAGAAAGAAAAAAGAAAGAAAGAAAGAAAGAAAGAAAGAAAGAAAGAAAGAAAGAAAGAAAGAGAAAAAGAAAAAAGAAAGAAAGAAAGGTATATTGTAGTCCTCGAGCTAGAATTATAGTTCGGTTATGGGTGCGTTTATAGTTGGAGTTTGCAAGACAGAATAGAAGTGAGGAAGTTAGCCCGTGGGCAAAAGAAAGGAAGGAAGGAAGGAAGGAAGGAAGAGGCAGGAAAGGATGAGAAAGAGAGGGAAAGAGAGAAGGCAGAAAGAAAGAAAGGAGGGCAGGAAGAAAAAAGGAAGGAAGGAAGAAGGAAAGAACAAAGGCAGGCAGGGAATTAGTAGCAACTTTATTGCAGGGAATTAGTAGCAAAACAGTCTCAATTTTTCACTTTTATCCTTATATTATTGTCATTTATTTTACTTACTGATAACTTATAATTGCTTAATGTATTCTTGCTATTTTGTGAAAAAATTGCTATCAGTTACCTCAACTGAGAATAAAAAATAACAATGTATTTTACTTCATTTATTCCTTCTTTAATGCCCTTTTTTTCTTTACACAGGCATGTTTCTGGCATACAATTTTCCTTCTTTTTGAAAAGAAATTTTATTTTTATTAGAAAGGAGGTCTAATAATGATAAATTTGCTCACGTTTCCTTTGAGAAGTCTGTATTTCTCCTCTTTTGAATGTTGGTTTCACGGCATACAGAATTAAATTTAGTACAGTTACTTTGCTTTGTTTTTTGACATTCTAAATATTCTCCATTCTCTTCTTACTGATGTGATTTCTGAAGTGAAACCCATTATAATTCTTATATTTGCTGTTATATAGGTCTTATTTCCCAATAGTATTTTCTAAGATTTTTTTTCTTTGTCTTTGATTTGCTTTACTTTCATATAATAAGCTCAGGTGTATTGCAATATGCATATCTTGATATGTATGTATGTGTGATACCATATATATCATGCACACACAGCCTATCTATCCATCATCTATCTCACATACTTGGTGTTTTCTGAGCTTTCTAGATCTTTAGTTTGGTGTCTATTACTAATTTTTTAAAATACATTATTGTTTAAAATGTTTCTTCTGTTCCTTTTACTTTTTCTTCTCTTAATATTTCATTAAATTACATATTTTGTTATTATTTCACAGCTCTCGGATATTCTATCTTTTTGATTTTTTCTTTTTGCACTTCAGTTTTAGCAGTTTCCATTTATATTTCTTCATTCTTGCTTACGCTCTTCTTGGCCAAATCAAGTCCAGTGAAGAAGCCATTAAAAGTTTTTTTTTTTTTTTTTTTGGGTAAAATGTTTTTGATTTTTAGCATTTTATGTTTGACTCTCTCCTAAAGTCTCTACTTTTCTTTTTTCATTACTCATCTGTTGTTGCATACTGTACACTTTTTAGAGGGTAGCCCTTAGTCTTAGTTTTAAATTCCTTGTTTGATATTTCAACTTGTCTGCCATGTTTGTCTGTTTCTGTTCTGATGCTTTCTGTGTGACATGATGTTTTGCCATTTAGTATGCCTTGGAATTTTTTGTTGTCAGCTAGACACGATGTGATGGGTAAAAGGCATAGAGGTAAATAAACCTTTAGGGTCAGGCTTTATATGGTGTTTGACTAAGAGTAAACTGTGTTCACTGTTTAACATCTCTGTAGGTGGCAGAGCTAAAATTTCTTCATGTGTTCTTATTTTTGCATCCCTTCTTGTCATGAGGTTTTCATAAATAGTTCTTAAATAAGGTCTTAGGCAGTGATGGAAAACCTTTTAGAGCTTTCAGTGTTTCAAACAGCCCACTGATATATGTGTGCCATAGGTTTGCCACCACTGGTCTAAGTCCTGAAGTTGTTTCTGTTGTATTAAATACAGGAGACATGTTGAAGTATTATGGCATGCGGGGAGGAAATCACTCTATGATTCTACGCTTTGGTCTCAGATTGCCTGTGCCCCTAGTCATGAGCTTGTTATGCTGTATGCTCTGTTAGTCATTTGTTTCTCTCTTCCCACTTCCATCAATAGGAATACCACGGGAACACAGATTTTGTCTATTCTGTTCACTTTTCCTCCCAGAACTCAAATTATCGAAAGGCTCAGTACGTATTTGGTTATGAATTAGTGAATGTTTATTTGTCTAAATGTTGGGAACTCTGTAAAATTAACTCTTCTTTAAACCTTTTATGTCCGCCAAATCGAGCTCAGAAATTGCCTCTCCAGCAGAGATGGAGCTGTTTAAATCTTGTGTGCAGACGTTGGCAGACTGGCTGCGTGCATCCTTTGCTATAGGAGAGCAAGGAGAGAATGAAAAAGCCTCAGAAGTTCTCTGGGAATGTGGTGCTATTTTAAGGCAAGGATATATACAGCCTAAGGGAAAATGCATTTGAAAATGAGCTTAGACTTTTAAATAATGCAAGCAAATTGTGTCAGTAATTTGGAAAACTAAAAACTTCTCAATTTAAAAATATTCACATCTCAAATTTGTGTTTGTAATCAAGAATATGTAATTCTTCCTCACTAAAAAGCAAAAAGCTAAATCATGTCTTGCATAAGAAATATAAATGCAGTGCTTGGAACATTCTTCTTCTCAAGGAACAGACCTGCTAGATACTGGGGTAGTTGAAATGTGTACTTCCTGCTGGTTCAGTTGCACAGTCTTTGTGCTTCTTAGTCTTATCGTTCTCTTTGGTCTTAATGAGTGCATTCAGGCATGTAATGAAGAACAATACCATCACACAAAAAATTCGTTTAAGTCCAAAGATGTGGTGATTTCATCAACTTTATTATTCAAGAGAGTGAATTTGCAATTATTTAAAAATTGCATAGATTGAGGCACATCTAGAACACTAGTGTGTATCAACACTTATAATATTATCAGCTGTGCTATAAAACAAAATCTTAAATTGATGGCATGTTTTACAGATACACTGCTTTTGTCTTTATACTTGCTAAAGAAAGAAGATGTGAGCAATACAATTGCTCATACCAACCTTAAAATATTTGGTAGCCAAAGGCGCGTGGTTCCGTTTTTACCTCCACTAACTTTGGCTAATGAAATGAGCATAGGTCAGGAAAGCAGATGAACCCTGCCAGCTATCCAAGACTTACCTTATTTAGCCAAATTACTTGTCTTTTTCTCTTTCCTTTCTTCTCTCATTCTACAGA